>JBBPBX010022783.1:0-15287 GCA_038048925.1 Garcialebias charrua
GAGCTGTCTCTCAGTCTGCTGGTTCGAGCCTGGAGACTCCTTAGTCTCCTCCCTGATGGCAGCAGTCTAAAGTGGCTGTGTAGTGGGTGTGTGGGATCACCTGCCATGCAGTGGGCTTTCCGAGTGAGGTGTTTGCTGTGTAAGTCCTGCAGTGAGGGCAAGGAGGTGCCGACGATCTTCTCAGCTGCTTTCACGATGCGCTGGAGGCTCTTGCGGCATGATGCAATGCATGCACCAAACCACACCGTGATGCAGCTGGTCAGGACACTTTCTATGGCACCCCTGTAGAAGGTGCACATGATGGGGTTGAAGCTCCAGCCCTTTTCAGCTTGCGGAGAAAGTAGAGGCGCTGGTGAGCCTTCTTGGCCAGTGCTGCAGTGTTCCTGCTCCAGGACAGGTCCTTTGAGACGTGCACTCCCAGGAACTTGGTGCTGTCCACTCTCTTGGTGCTGTCCACTCTCTCTACTGCGGTGCTGTTGATGGTCAGAGGGGCATGTTGTGCATCCCTCTTCCTGAAGTCCACGACAATCTCCTTTGTCTTCTCCACGTTGAGAGTGAGATTGTTGTGTCCGCACCACAAGGCCAAGCGGCTCACCTCGTTCCTGTAGTCCGTCTCATCGTTGTTGCTGATGAGACCTACCACTGTTGTGTCGTCCGCAAACTTGATGAAGTGGTTGGAGCTGTACGATGGTGTGCAGTCGTGTGTTAGCAGGGTGAATAGAAGGGGGCTCAGCACACATCCTTGTGGGGCCCCTGTGTTCAATGTGATGGTGCTAGATGTGTTACTCCCGATCCGTACTGTCTGTGGTCTCCCGGTCAGGAAGTCTAGCAGCCAGTTACACATTGAGGTGTTCAGCCCCAGACTGTCCAGTTTATGGATGAGCTGTTGGGGGATGATGGTGTTGAATGCCGAGCTGAAGTCGATGAACAGCATTCTAACATAAGAGTCCTTCGTGTCCAGATGTGTGAGAGCTGTGTGGAAGGCAGAGGAGATGGCATCGTCGGTTGAGCGATTAGGTCGGTATGCAAATTGGAAGGGATCCAGGGAGGCAGGGAGGACAGATGTGATGCTTTTCATGACTAGCCGTTGAAAGCACTTCATCAGGATGGAGGTGAGTGCTACTGGGCGATATTCATTGAGGCATGCGGGCATTGCCTTCTTTGGGACAGGGATGATGGTGGTGGCTTTGAAACAGGTGGGGACGATAGTCTGGCTCAGTGAGATGTTAAAGATGTCCCTGAAGACCGCTGCGAGTTCCCTTGCACAGTCCTTCAGTACACGACCAGGTATGTTGTCAGGACCAGAGGCCTTCCGGCATTAATCTTGATAAATGATCGCCTTACGCTGTCTGAGGACAGTGCCAGCACCTGGCCATCAGGAGAGGGAGGGAGTTTATGTACAGGTGTGCTATTACTTGCCTCAAACTGAGCAAAGAACTCATTCAGTTCATTCAGCGTAGAGGTTGAGCTGTCACAGGTCTGGGGGGGGGGTTGTAGTTTGTGATGGTCTGTATTCCCTACCACAGACTGCGTGTATCCTTGCTGTCCTTGAAACGGTGAGCTATTTTCCTAGAATACTGCTCCTTGGCCTCTCTGATGCCCAGATTCAGGTTCTTTCTGGCTGCCTTCAGGCCCACCTGATCTCCCGCTTTGAAGGCAGCATTCCTGGCTTTCAGGAGTCTGTAAACCTCAGCTGTCGGCCATGGCTTCTGATTAGTCCGAAAAGTGATGGTTTTGAGGTTGGTAACATCATCAATGCACTTGGTGATGTATGAACATACAGTGTCTGAGTACTCCTGGAGACATGTGTTGTTGTTTGTGGTTGCAGCTTCTTTGAACATACCCCAATCTGTGGTGTCAGAACAGTCCTGGAGTGCCTCTGAAGACCCCTCTGGCCACACTCGTATCTGCTTGCAGACTGGTTTTGTGACTTTCACCAGCGGCCTGTATGCTAGCTTTAGCATAACATAGATATGGTCAGAAGCATCAATGTGGGGGAGGGAAGGGCTCTGTAGGCATTTTTCATGGTGGTGTAAACTTGGTCCAGTGTGTTGTTTCCTCTTGTTGCAAAAGTTTATGTTTTTGTATGTTTTTTGAAATACACTCTTTAAATCTGCATGGTTGAAATCACCAGCCGTGATGAGAAAAACATGGAGGAACAGTGTGGTTTTCGTGCTGGTCGTGGAACATTGAACCAGCTCTACTCTCTTAGCAGGATCCAGGAGGGCGCATGGGAGTTTGCCCAACCAGTTTACATGTGCTTTGTGGACTTGTAAAAGGCATTCGACCGCGTCCCTCGGGGGGTTCTGTGGGGGGTACTCCGGGAGTATGGGGTACCGGGCCCATTGATATGGGCTGTTAGGTCCCTGTACGACCGGTGTCAGCGCCTGGTCCGCATTTCCGGCAGTAAGTCAGGCTCGTTTCCAGTGAGAGTTGGACTCCGCCAAGGTTGCCCTTTGTCACCGATTCTGTTCATAACTTTTATGGACAGAATTTCTAGGCTCAGCCAAGGTGTTGAGAGGATCCGTTTTGGTGGCCTTAGAATCGCTTCTCTGTTTTTTTCAGATGATGTGGTCCTATTGGCTTCATCAGGTCGTGATCTACAGCTTTCGCTGGAGCGGTTTGCAGCCGAGTGTGATGCGGCCGGGATGAGGATCAGTTCCTCCAAATCCGAGGCCATGGTCTTGAGCCGGAAAAGGGTAGAGTGCCCTCTCCGGGTCGGGGAGGAGGTCCTGCCCCAAGTGGAGGAGTTTAAGTATCTCGGGGTCTTGTTCACGAATAATGGAAAACTGGAGCGTGAGATCGATAGGCGGATGGATAGGTGCAGCATCCGCAGTGAAGCGGGCGCTGTACCGGTCTGTAGTAGTGAAGAGAGAGCTGAGTCGAAAGGCAAAGTTCTCAATTTACCGATCGATCTACGTTCCCACCCTCATCTATGGTCATGAGCTTTGGGTTGTGACCGAAAGAACGAGATCTCGGATACAAGCGGCTGAAATGAGTTTTCTCCGCAGGATGTCTGAACTCTCCCTAGAGATAGGGTGAGAAGCTCAGTCATCCGGGAGGGACTCAGAGTAGAGCCGTTGCTTCTCCACATCGAGAGGAGCCAGTTGAGGTGGCTTGGGCATCTGGTTAGGGTGCCTCCTGGACGCCTCCCTGGTGAGGTGTTCCAGGCATGTCCCACCAGGAGGAGACCCAGATGAAGACCCAAGACACGCTGGAGGGACTATGTTTCTCGGCTGGCCTGGGAACGCCTTGGGATTCCCCCAGAGGAGCTGCTCCAAGTGGCTGGGGAGAGGGAAGTCTGGGTCTCCCTACTTAGGTTGCTACCCCCGCGACCCGACCCCGGATAAGCGGACGAAAAAACGATGGATGGATGGAACAAACGAAGAAAATGACAGAACACTGAGGCTCTTCATGAAAGGTAGCAAAGCTACGAGATATATTGGATTTCAGGTCCATCAACTTCTTTATGAAAAAAACTGAGGAACATGTTACAGTCATTGTTTGAGGTTAATGAAGCATGGTGCGCTGGAGGAGATACAATACTGCTGATAATATTAAATAACACTTTAGGATTGTTTTTGTTCTGGTGAAGGATATTGCTAAAATAAGATGACCTGGTATCACATTACTATGTCACATTGTTGATATTGTATGTATGTAGACTGTTGATTTTCTTTTTTTGCATAGTGTTGTTCTGTTTTTTCTGTTGACTTGTTGTTAACTCCTTTATTTCTCTTCACTCTTTGTTAGAAATCAGGTCTCTCTTGCAAATGAGTCCACGTGGCTCAACGAGACTAACCTGTATAAATAAAGGTTGAATGAATCACTAACTGCCTTGTTATAAGCTTCAAGGACCTCTTTAAAATATTCCCGGTGGGCAACCAAACCAGTCCTCTTCCACAGGCATTCTGTTTTCAGACAAGAGCGCCTGAGTTCTCGAGTTTGATTAGTTAACCAAGGTGAACAGAGGTAAACAGGCCCACAGCGGGTTTTGTTAGGAGTAACACCATCCAGAATAGCAAGGCAGTGATAATTAGGAGTCAGCCAGTAGCTCCACATCATCATCATCATACGGGTAATTGTATGCTGGAAAAAGCAGGCGTAAAAGCCCTTTCGTTTCACCCCCCAAAACGGGGTCATATTGGACAGGGACCAATGTGTACACGTCCCACAGGGATACCACAACATATCCAAAGATGGTGAGTCTGGCTCCAGCAGAAAAAACAGAGCACCAGAAGCCCATGTTTTCCTTCTCTGTATTCTCTCTATTTAAGACGCTAAGAGGATATTTTGGGTGACTTTTCAGACTCAAAATTTTCTAAAACCGTTTGGTCCAAGACGCAACTTGTGTATGTGTGCTACCCATACGTTCTGTGGTGCCATGCAAGTAAGCTAACATCAGTGAAGCAGAGTTAAGAGAAGCAAATTCTAAACCTTTATAATGGTGAAACAAACACAGTAATATATTCAATCACCTAGTTAAAGTAAAAAACAAATGCAGTTCTTTTAAGATGGAATGGCTGTCAGAGTATCTACAAACAGAAGAACAAGTGGTGACACTGGGTGAGATATTTTCTTTTCAGTAAGAAAGGTCTGCTTTGCAAAACATGCAGTGAAGCCAAAGTAGCAAGTGAGTTTTTGGAGGGAAAAATGTGGACTGAATGGAAATTGGACAATTTCAAGCATCACATTGAGCATAAAACTCATTTGAAAGTTGTTGGATCAAGCCTGATCAAGAAAGGTCATCAGAGACTATACTTCCTCAGACGGCTGAGACGAGCTGGTCTGAGCAGCCCAGTCCTCACCTCCTTCTACAGGTGTGCAGTGGAGAGCATCCTGTGCTCCAGTATCAACGTGTGGCATGGAGGCTGCACAGCTGCAGAACGAAAAGCTCTGCAGAGAGTGGTGAAGGTTGCACAGAAGTCTGTTGGAGTCAGTCTCCCCACCATCACAGACATTTACACCTCCAGATGTAGGAAAAGAGCCACTTGCATCATGAAAGACCTCACTCACCCAGTACACTCACTCTTTGTTCCACTCCCCTCAGAACGGAGGTTGAGGAGCATTAAATGTAGAACCACTAGACTGAGGAACAGCTTCTAACCTAAGGCTGTTAGACTCACGAATAAATAAATAATAAGAATAAACATTGCAAAATATCACATCATGCTGATGCTGATCTGGTTTCTTGTTGCTGTGTTCATCTGTGACCATCTGCTCATACAGACTCGTGTTCGTGCTGCTGTTTATAATGATGTTTTTCTACTACATTAGGGCTTAGTGTATTACTAGGTGATGTTTTTCTTAGTTAATCCTAGGTGCTATTACTGTTTTTCTCTTGCATGTTGTTGGATGTAACTGGGACCCTGTATACATAATCTCATTTCATCACATGTACCACATGTGGTACAAATGACAATAAAGACTCTCTGACTCTGATAACAGTACAAAAAATGCTAGTCATATATGTTAAATACAGTTAGGAAAATGATAACTCTAAAACTGTTTGTTTGCATCATCCATCTGACAGCATGCATTGCACATCACTTTGGTTGGTCTTGCTGCTGTTTTAAGTGCTTTATAAAAAAAGTGGTATGGTATGGTGTGATATTGTATGTTATAGTACAAGGGTCACAAACCTTTATGAGACTAAGCTATTTCAGAGGGACTGAGTGACACAAAGGGCTACTTGTTTGATCCAAACACATTTGCACGGCTCACTTTTAATTATAGTATTAATAATACAGTAATACATTTACAGACATGTGACTATATGACTACCTAATCACATCAATCTGATCTGTATTATTAAAAACTTCCCACACTGATTACCAGTAAGGATTTAGCATGACAAATACTGTACATATGATCAATTATTATTGATAATCCTCAGTTTGAATCCCTTTTTGGGCTCTTCTGAGTGACTGTAAATTTTCTCTGGATGTCTCTTTGTCTGTGTCTCTGTGACAGATTGGAGACCTGTCCTGTGTGCCCCCCCTGCCTTCACCCAAAAGTAAATTCCATTCCATTTCACTCCCATTGTTAAACAAAGTTGTTGGTGACATAAAACCCTCCCCTGCTGATCCCAAAAGCATGTGTGATAACATAACACCCATAGGGGGAGGAATAGAGAAAAGCAGTGGGGGGAGATTCAGCATACCCACTCATGGGAGGAGTTAATTTCAGACTGCAGTAGCAGACTGGGGCTGTAGAGGGACTCAGAGAGCAAATCTGTGTAAGATGTCCGGTGCTCAAAACTCGTTTTACATCAAAAGTGAGGACCGTCACAGAAAATTGAGAGTAGCATCTATAAGGGTAGTAGAGCTCGTTTCCATTGAAAACAAAGTGAGGACCGAGAAAAAGTCCTCACTTCCCAAAAGGTCCTCACTCCGTTGGTTAAAAACTCATGATAGTCCTCAGTCCGTAGCAAAAACAGGAACACACACACACACACACACACACACACACACACACACACACACACACACACACACACACACACACACACACACACACACACACATACACACACATACACACACACACACACACACACACACACACACACACACACTGATTATTCTCACTGACACACTTTTGTGTGTGCACAGGAGGAAAAAAGGCTCCCAGCAGTGGAGTTTCTATCACTTCAGCACATACACACACACACACAATGCACACACACACACATGCACACACCTGACTCACAAGTGATCGCTCCCTCAAACAGCCACCTTGCAGACACACACTAACACACTCACGCCCGTGGAGACAAATTCTTCCTCCTCGCTCTTCTTCATCATGCAGGGCATTAATTGCCTGCATGATGAATTACAGTCATCTCGGACGCGCCCGTGTGACGTGCACACACGGTTCACGAGCACAGATGTGGCTACATGATCTCTGGGTGTGCTATTGTCGAGGGAGAGCTCCTTCTCATTTGCCTTAATGAATCATGCTAACATCGTTTTAGCAAAAGCTCCAAACGCTGGCATTAGTGCTGAGCGAGTGTCAGCACGTGCACGTGAACATCGGTTTTGGTGGAATGAGTCAGGCGAGAAGCACACAACTTGTTATTTTTTTAGGATTTACACAAAGACACGTCAAAGTAATCTTAAATCATGTGTTTTTAACTGATTGTGGCAACATCATGAACCAAACTGTAAATTGAACGTTATCTGAGCACGTGCACGTGCACGTTGGCCCTTGAAGTCAGTTTTAAATTGAGAACTCAGAGTTGTAGCTGTTTAGATCAAACCTTTTAAGGATACAGTATCCTTGGGGCCCTCACTATCTGGGGCTGGGCGCTTGGGCGTTGGTCGGCTCGGCCTGGTGGCTGCCTGGTGGGGCTCGGGTCCTCTGGTCCTGTCGGGTCTGGGCCTGAGGGGTGGGCGTCCCCGGTGCCCGAGCATCGGTGTCCGGCCCTGGGGCTACATCGGTGCAGCGGGCTCTGGCGGGGGCCTGTGTATTTGTCGCTGTTGACCCCGGGGGGTCATTGTGTGTGGTCCCTGGTGGGGTTCGTCCGGTTCTTCCCCTTGGTCGGATCTGGGGAGTGGACGAGTGGCTCGTCCTGTTCGGGTGGTCCTGGGGACTCTGGGCTCGGGGTCCTTCCTGGGGTCTTGGGCTTTGATCGCCCTTTCGTCTGTCTCGGGCTTTGGGGGGACGGATCTCTGATGCTTCACAATCGCTACTAAATGTTCTATTGGAGGAACCTTATTCACTTATGCATGCTCACAACCACACACAAATGGATGCAGGGATGTATATGTAGATATATGTAGATGGGTATATAAATGAATATAAATATATATGTATGTATACTGTATATATATTTGTAGGTATGGGTATGTTTATATATAGAAATCTAATGCAAGGTCATGAATATTATCAGTCTTTATGCTTGTATGTTTCGTTGCTGTGTTCTGTCATGTGCTTTGCAGGATTGTGGACGGAGGTTTGGTGTGTTTGCCTTGTGCTCTTTTTGTGGATAATTGTTGTTTTGTTGTCTCACTTTCTCTTTTCTTTCTTTCTCTCTATTAAAAAAAATAAAAAAAATAAAAAATAATAAAAAAAAAATATATAATAAAAAAAATACATATTGGAGTGAGAGGATGGCTATAAGGTGTGAAGGGAGGCCATCTATAAATGGAAAGAAAAAAAAAAAGGATACAGTATCCTCGACTTCATTCGATGTAAAATCTTGTGATGTGTTAGTGCTTGTGTTGCGAATGACTCTCAGCTACTACCACACTACAACTCTTGTGTTCCCGATTTGGAGCAGCTCAGTTATTCATTCAGAGATATATCGCTATTGAAAAAGGTAATTCCTCTTTTTTCTGGATGTAAATCACTTTTCTTTTATGATGATTTTTTTCCTCTGGTATCGGTTGCTGTGCTTCTGGAAGGATTTTTACTGAAAACGTTTTACTTTTGGACATTTGTTACGATGCGTAGCCATGACAACAAAGTGTTTTTTTTAACAACTGCGAGCAGCTGATTACTGTAACATCTCAAAAGCACAAATAAAACCTCAACCACAGCCCCCAATCCCAAAAGAGTTGAAAAGGAGGTGCCATGGACGCATCCCAGTCTACATGCCAACGGTGCTCGATTACCTGTTCTCCAAGAACTGCTGGTAAACACGGCTCGTGACAGCGGGAGGAGCTGGATCATCCTCCAACACCTGCAGCAGGCTGTCCGTGGGGTGCTGCTGGGAGGAGTGACCTCAGGGAAGAGTTCTGCCTGGCTTTCAGGCGGTCCTGCTGCCCAGGAGGACAAAGAAGCCCATTGGGTCAGGGTGGACGGATTTACATCTGTGACCAAATTATTCGGCTCCATGTCAAAAGATCCTTCCTTCCTGCCCACAGCCATCAGCACCTATAACAACTCTTAATGTAACCAAGATGATGAGTTAGAACATTTAATTTCCCTTTGGGGTTAACAAGTATTTTTGAATTTAAATGAATTTGAATTAGGCTAATGGTGATTAGCTGTGGAGCCCATCTTCATTCAGCTGCAGAGGTCCTTCACATTATGTTCTGAGAGTTTCATAAACTTGGTCCAGTGGATATTTTGCTGAATCTACACACAGTCTTCAGAGGTGGATGATCATGATCCCAGCCTGGTATAAAGAAAGACCTGGATGTTCGGTGTTTGAAGAACAGGCTGTCAGCTCACCTTGGCTGAAGGTGGGTAAACAGGAAGACACTGGTGTTTACATTTTGCTGACAGGTGACCTTTAATGCCAAAGAGTGACCGACCTCTGCCACAAGCAACGCTGAAAGACCAGTGACTGATAATGTTGCAGCAAAAAAAAAATCTTTAAAGGAGGAGGCAGTTCTGATACAAAATGGTGATTTTTATTTTATTTTATAAATCTCATCATTATTGTTTTATTGGTTCTTTTATCTGAGATGAACATCTGGCTCTAATCTGAACCAGAAGCCTTTTAGTTTCACTGCTCATCAGTTATTTTATTTTTTTATTGTTTTGCCATGTTGTCTTGATGGACGACTAAGCATGTAGTCGTCCATCATGACGGCAGGGGTTGGTTCAAGATGGCCGACACAACATAAACACAGTGAAGTTAAATGGAATTGCAGTGAGTCTTCAGTGAGTGAGCAGCAGGAAATACTCCAAACTGTCAGAGATTAGAGAACCTCCCGAAAGAGTCCAGGAGCAGTTAAAAAAAAATGTTTGAGCATGTCTTTTTATTTATTCAAGGAAATGAGACTAAACAAGAGAAATGTGAAATAATTATTTTCTACATTTGTCTTGCAGATGTTTTGCATCATTCCTGGTTCTGAATCTTTTATCATTATCTGCTTGTGACTCAGCTCTCTACATTTAATCATGAAGTTTGATATGCAGTGTTCCCTCAGTGAGGACTGAACTAGGCTGAAGGACTTTCTCCTACTCTGCTCCTGTTTCCTGGAATATCTTGTAAAAAGATCTGAAGCTCTCGACCTTGACCTCTCTAAGTGGCTTCAAACATCTGTTAAGTTCATGGGACAAACCAATGCAGACATGTTCCTGTTTTTAGTTTTCTACTTTTCTTTATAATGTAACTGTTTTTGTTTATTTTTTTAATACCTTTTTTTCTTTTCATTTAATCTTCTCAATTCATAAGCTTTCTTTGTGATTGTCTACTCTTGTCATCGGTCTTTGTTTAAATCAGGTCTCTCTTTAAATGAGTTCCAGAGGCTCATTGAGACTAACTTGTATAAATAAAGGCTGAATGAATATTTGTGCTAGCTATAACCCACAGCTGAAAGTGAAGCAGTCACATTGTTGTCTCTGTGTGCATCTGTTAGCATTAGCAAAATATCTCAAGGACTAGTGAATTAATTTGAAAAAAAAAAAACACTTTTAGAAAGTAATCATTGGATGTACGTCTACAACATATTGGGTTTTGGAGCCAACGGAATATAATGTGGCCACCACAGCCAGCTAAACTTAGGTGACACAAGCGTGATTATAACCCAGCAAATTTCACAGTTATTGATCCACAGTTTGATACAGTGATAGCTGAGAGTCATCCTCACCACACACTCTGAGGGCTCAGAGTATGTGTTGAGGATGACTCTCAGCGATCCCTGTATGTATGTACACCTTCTGACAATCAGAATCTTCTAATCTACAAAGCCCTCAACAACCTAGCTCCATCTTATATTTCAGATCTTGTTGTTACATATTTTGCTAACAGAGCACTTCTCTCTCACACTGCAGGTTTACTTGTGGTTCCTAGAGTTTCCAGCAGCAGAATGGGGGGAAGATATTTCAGTTTTCAGGCTCCTCTCTTGTGGAACCAACTTCCAGTTTCTGTCCATGAGGCTGACACATTGTCCAGTTTGAAGACTGACTTTCTTTTTGATAAATCCTATAGTTAGAGATGTCTTGTTATGCTGCTATAGACTTAGACTACTAGAGGACAAACTGACCACATGTCCTCTCTCTGCTTCTGTAGTTACTTGCTCTACATTTGTAATTGTAATTATTTCTATCTTAACATGTTCTTTGCCTGTCCTATAGAAAATATATCTGGAACTTTTCTTTTTTTGTTGTTGTTTGGTTGTTTTTTTTGAACCCGTCCAGAGGACCTAACTTAACTTCATTAGATGCATCTGGAACTGTCGTTCTGTGTTTGTCTGTTTCCACTTCCTGTCCTCTCAAAGCCAGCCGCTCGTCCTGAGCCTGGTTCTGTCAGACAGTCAGCAGCAGCGGGTCTCATCCTGAGCACAATACTTGTGTTTAGTTGGAACTTTTGGAAATGCTTTAGCCTGGTTGATACCAGACCCATGTCCTTCACTTCGCTTTGTACTAGGGTCTGGCATCTCTCCCATAGACAGCGATTTCTCCGTTAGATTTTTGAATGGACCAATCAGAGAACAGAAGGCGGAGTTTTGTTAGTTTAGCCTGGCGAGGTCCAGGCTATTCAGATAAAAAGCTCAGAAACCACTCGGTGGATATTTTTTCTGCTACCAGTGTGTAATTATATGTCTCTAATTTACTGACTGTTGGCCTAGATGAAACATTTGAGATAAAATTCGATTTTTTATCATTTATTTTCGTAGCGCACCCGAGGCTGTTTGGAAAATGTCAAACCGAAACTATTTAAATCCAGCAGATTTGACCATTTCGTGAATTGATTTAGGAACTGTTAAGCTCAGGAACACTTCTGATATAACGTCAGCTAAGAAATATATTTTTTATCAGCAGAGAAATAATAGTTTACCTTGTTTTATTGAAAATTCCTTCGTGGCGGCAGCCATTTTGAATGACGACGTCAGTCGACGTCGTTCAAAACTCCGCCTTCTGCTCTCTGATTGCTCAGGAACACTTCTGATATAACGTTAGCTAAGAAATACATTTTTTATCAGCAGAGAAATAATAGTTTTTTACCTTGTTTTATTGAAAATTCCTTCGTGGCGGCAGCCATTTTGAATGACGACGTCAGTCGACGTCGTTCAAAACTCCGCCTTCTGTTCTCTGATTGGTCCGGTCAAAAATCTACCGGAGTCCCAGACAAGTCCCAGACCCAGCAGTGAAGGGAAATGAGAATTGAGCGGAGCTGCGTAGGAATGGCGAGGGCCAGGCTAGAAATGCTTGTGTTGCTCCAGAGACCAGAAAGTTGTCAGACACAATCACGGCAACAAACGAGAGATTGGCTCTTTTAAGTCTTCTCTGCACTTGAATACTTTGTGCCACTGAGATTTGTATGAAAATGCTTTTTTTGTCACTTTTTGTGTGCACAACAGGAATGTTTGGTGCTCAAGGTGGCACACATCCTCACAGAAGTAAAACTGACAGACAAAAGTGGAAGATTGTATCAAGCATTGAGGTCAGAGAAATTATTAGGTTCTTTCTGCAGACCTGGACTTTTGTTCCATGGAGAAAAGGAAAACAGGTATATTGTATACTGTGTTTATATACTGTATGTTGTTGCAGAGAAGTATGTTAGACTGGTACAGGACAGGTAAGAGGACAGCAGGACATGTATGAGGACAGCAGGACATATATGGGGACATGAGGACATATATGAGGACAGCAGGACATGTAAGAGGACAGCAGGACATGTATGGGGACATAAGGACATATATGAGGACAACAGGACATGTATGAGGACAGCAGGACATGTATGAAGACAACAGGACATGTATGAGGAAAGCAGGACATGTATGAAGACAACAGGGCATGTATGAGGACAGCAGGACATGTATGAAGACAACAGGACATGTATGAGGACAGCAGGACATGTATGAAGACAACAGGACATGTATGAGGACAGCAGGACATGTATGAAGACAACAGGACATGTATGAGGACAGCAGGACATGTATGAGGACAGCAGGACATGTATGAGGACAGCAGGACATGTATGAGGACAGCAGGACAGTGGTGAGATGTGCTGTAGGAGTGACAGATAGCTTCAAGGTGGAGGTGGGAGTGCATCAAGGATCTGCTCTGAGCCCCTTCTTGTTTGCTCTGGTGATGGACCGACTAACAGATGAGGTCAGGCAGGAATCCCCATGGACTATGATGTTTGCAGATGACATTGTGATCTGTGGTGAGAACAGGGAACAGGTGGAAGAGAACTTGGAGAGGTGGAGGTATGCTCTTGAAAGAAGAGGAATGAAAGTCAGCCGTAGTAAGACAGAGTACATGTGTGTGAATGAGAGGGAGGCCAGTGGAACAGTGAGGCTACAAGGGTCAGAGGTCACAAAGGTGCAGGACTTCAAGTACTTGGGGTCCACTGTCCAGGAAAATGGGGAATGTGGTAAAGAGGTGAAGAAGAGAGTCCAGGCAGGATGGAGTGATGGAGAAAAGTTTCAGGAGTGATTTGTGACAAAAAGGTGTCAGCAAAGGTCAAAGGAAAAGTTTACAAGACAGTGGTGAGACCAGCTATGTTGTATGGTCTGGAGACAGAGACATGGACAAAAAGACAGGAGACAGAACTGGAAGTAGCAGAAATGAAGATGCTGAGGTTCTCCTTAGGAGTGACAAGGATGGATAAGATCAGGAATGAGATCATCAGAGGTACAGCACATGTTGAACAACTGGGAGATAAAGTTAGGGAGGCCAGACTGAGATGGTTTGGACATGTCCAGAGGAGGGACAGTGGGTATATTGGTAGAAGGATGTTAGAAATGCAGCTGCCAGGAAAAAGACAAAGAGGAGATATATGGATGCAGTTAGAGACAGTGGTGTAGTCTACATTTTTGTAGTGGGCATACCGTGCTTAGAAACCAAAGTACACTGGTTAGTAAAGTGTAACCGTCAATTTATTTTGATTTTAAGCATATTGAACAGTTCCAAATTTCTCTGATGCTTATATTTGAATAAATGAACAACAAACTTTGTACAACAGCTGGCTTTGTATTAAAAACATGTTATATAATTTATAAAACAGTATCAAAGAAAAGCACTGCACACCAATAGATTGTTACAGAAGTGTTTAACTGTCGTTTAACGTATCAATGACATGTACCTAATGGTATGTCATGTACCATTGGGCACTTTTAAGTGGGTATACTGAAATTCTTAAGTTTTTCTAGTGGGTATACTCCATATACCCGAGTATCACGTAGACTACACCACTGGTTAGAGAGGACATGAAGGTAGTTGGAGTGAGGACAGATGACAGAGCGAGATGGAGGAGGATTCGTTGTGGTGTCCCTGAAGAGGGAACAGCTGAAAGAAGAATAAGAATATATGTTTGTTGTGGGACAACCATGAAAATGACTTATTCCCGGGGCGGTGTGTTATGAGCTGAACTGGAGGCCAGTTGGTGACAGGCAGGTCTTCTCTCGTCGCTGCTCCGTCACGTTGACTGATGATGGAAAGCTGCAGAGTTCTGCTGTGGGAGGAAGCATCATCTTCTGTGTGGGAAAAAACAAGATGGCAACAGATGCTTGAATTAATAAGTTCAGGACGGCTCTATTAGGAGAAGCTGCTGTGATGTCACAGAAATCTGCGAGTAAGAAAATGTTCTTTAAATTTCACTTTTTGCCACCATTAAATTCTTGGAAAACTGCTGTTTGTTGGATATTTAGCAGATTGAGACTGTGGAAAGAGAGAAGTATTTGCTCAAATGATGATGAGACATGACACCAGGAGCGGCTGAAGAGCAGTGCATGAGAACAGGAGGTCTCGAGCGTCGTTTACCAACAGACTGAACAGGAATAACGTCATGAATAATTAATGATAAAATGCATAAATAGCTGCATTTGCATGCCAAACTTTTGATGATGTGTATGTTTGGTAAATATGTTTTCTAGTCTTTATGTCTTGATGCTGATCTTCTGTCAGGGCTGCCATGATATAAGATTTAATTACAAGTTATTGTGGCCTTGGAAAAGAGATCTGGGATCTCAGTGGGATCTGAATAAAGGTTAATTTAAGTGTAATTAATTTAAATATGTGTAAGGTTTAATTCAACTAAATGTTGTTTACTGCAGAGACAGCCAACATGGTGATTTGTTGGCACACACTTAAGAACACAACTGGAACTTTATTCTGAAATTATTTCAGTTTTTAAACTCCTTCAGCCTCTGAGAGGTCAGAACCAGAACGAATGAAGGACGAAGCTCCTTCACTCTTTTACATCATCATCATCATCATCATCATCATCATCATCATCATCATCATCATCATCATCATCACTGGAGGAAACAACATGTGATTTATCAGTTTAAATTAAAAACAGGCCTGTTCACCTGCTGGGTGTATTTGTATGTATGTCTCTCTCTCTCTCTCTCTCTCTCTCTCTCTCTCTCTCTCTCTCT
>JBBPBX010022783.1:19594-30854 GCA_038048925.1 Garcialebias charrua
GTCCGGTACAGAGCATGGCTCTCAAAGGAACGAGTTTCCTCCATTCGCCATTGCCTGGAAAGATTTAAACTGGATCAACGGGTCCCTATGAAAACGTGCCAACGCCTTTTAGGCCTCTTGGCGGCAGCCATACCCTGTGTGCCACATGCATTACTGAAAATGCGAGCCATACAAGTATGGCTAAACCAACAGACACAACCCGCCCTGCCTGGTAGAGCAGGAAAGGTTTGGTAAATGGTAAATGGAGCTTATTTATATAGCGCTTTCCAGCCCCCTGTGAGGAGCCCCAAAGCGCTTTACAATACCAGCCATCCACCCATTCATTCAGACATTCATACACCGGTAGTGGTAGCCTGCCTTGCAAGGCGCCATCCAGACCTACCGGGAGCAACTCGGGGTTAAGTGTCTTGCCCAGGGACACAACGACACATGGTGGGCGGATGCGGGATTCGAACCTCCAACCTTCCGATCAGGGGTCGACTGCCATTACCACTACACCACGGCCGCAGGAAAGGTTTGGATAGATTCAGAGTGCCTGAAGGCCCTGGAACCTTGGAGAGATTTGTCTGTTTTCACGGAAGGGGTCCCGCTGGGAAGGGTGTCATCTCGTGTGGTCATCACGACGGACGCCTCAAATACAGGATGGGGGGCGATCTGCAGAAATCAGAACGCCCGCGGCCTTTGGAATATACAGGAATCGAGATTACATATCAACTTCCTGGAGTTGTTGGCCGTATTCCTGTCATTAAAATACTTCTTCAGCAAAGCTCTGATTGCAGGGCAGCATGTCCTGGTGAAATCAGATAACAGGACCACAGTGTCCTTCATCAACAGAGAAGGAGGGACAAGGTCCCGGGCCCTCCTTGGACTGACACAGAAGATGCTCACATGGTGTGCTCCAAGAATCTTGTCACTTAGGGCGACTCATGTCCCCGGTGAACTAAATTATGGAGCAGATGCCCTCTCAAGAGGGCCTCTCCTGGCGTCAGAATGGAGCCTGAACCCACGGATTGTGGAGCAGGTCTAGTCACGATTTGGGAAAGCCTCTGTGGACTTGTTCACTTGCAGAGCCAGCTCACAGTGTCAATGTCAATGTCAATGTCAATTTTATTTATATAGCACATAAAAACAACCGAAGTCGACCAAAGTGCTTTACAGTTAAAAAATAAAATAAAAACAGAGTAAAATGCATCTAGTTCCACTAAACATAATAAAGCTATCAGTAAATACACAACAACAATAAAATCTGCTCATAATTTGATCTCACATTCTGCGAGGATCAAATGCCAAGTAAAAGAGATGACCTTTACTTCTCCTTGAGGGAAACAGATGCACCATTGGGAATGGATGCTCTGGCACATGATTGGCCAGCAAGGGTGCTCTACTATGCCTTTCCACCTGTCCCTCTGATCGAGGTGACACTGGAACGTGTGCGCCAGGGAGCCCTCTCCCTGATCCTGATAGCCCCCAGGTGGCCGCAGAAACCGTGGTTCCCGGAGTTGATCTCAATGTTATCAGGGATACCATGGCAATTGCCTCCTCACAGGGACCTGCTGACTCAGGCACGTGGGCAGCTTCTACACCCACGTCCGGAGTTGTGGCGGCTTTCAGCCTGGCCTTTGAAGGGAACTGGCTGAGAGCCTAAGGCTTTGATTGCTTTATCCCAAAACAAACAGCAACAACATACACAAGGGTGCCCCTTGGTGTTTATGTTTGCTTAGGAGATGTTCAATGGAGGGGTTTCCCCTCTCCTGGATGGGTCTCCAACATCAGGATGGGCTCCACTGCCAGTGGTGCCCCTTGTATATGTAAAAATTTTCCCCTGGGGACTTGGGAGGTTACCCTGTGCTTGACCTGGGTTTTCTACCTCCACATTGCCACCCAATTACTAGTGGCATAATGGGTCTCTTGCGCCTTTCCTCCTGTTTCTCAGGATTTCCAGAGAAAAAAGGAGATGATGAGTATTCACACTAGTGGAGCATGCTTATGCTGTCTCTAGCTGGTGTTTTTTATCTATATGTCCAGTGGTAACATCGAGCTGATGTTTCTACATTTGGCATTTTTTCTTCTCAGCCTGTGCTCTCTACATACCTTGTAGAAAGCAGCTGGGAAATACCTGTCGTTTTAAGGCAGATGTTCTCACATGCATTTTGCTGAGCATTTCAAGGGCGTGAATGAATTACGTTCCCATAGCATATGTTGCACCGAGAGACATGACTGAAAGGGAACTGAAAGTTATGCACCATAACTCATGTTCCCTGAAGGAAGGGAACGAGGTGCAACATATCTGGCCCTTTTCAATGCTGAAAGCTCGGTGAAGTGCATTTTGGAGAAAGATGGATGGGCGTCAGCGGCTTAAGTACCCAGAGGGCGGGGACTCTGGCGCGACGCTGACGCCCCTGCCGTAAAGGCGTGAATGTATTCCTTCAGGTAATCGTGTGTTGGCGCAATTCCCATAGCATATGTTGCACCTCGTTCCCTTCCTTCAGGGAACATGAGTTATGGTGCATAACGTTCAGTTTTAGTTGATTTTGTACATTCATATATTTCTGAATTTTTGTTTTTTATTAATAAATTTATAATAAAAACAAACAACATTTATCACTACTGTTTACATTTACATTTACAGTACACTACTTTTTATATCCACACTACTGCTGATATATATATTCTTTTTACTAGCCTTACTGCTTTACCTATACTGTATACCAATATCAAAGACCTCATACATATACTGTGTACATAAACTTCATATGCTGCTTTGTCACTTTATTACAAATGTCAATGTCAGAACCTTCATTTCATTTTAGAGATATAATTTTTATACTTTTATACAACTACCTGTATGCTAAAACTCAGGACAGTATTACTTTTATTATTTCATTCTATGCTTATGTTTATTAAATGTTTTAATGTTTAAATGGTTATTGTTGCACCGAGGGTCTGAGAGAAATGCAATTTCAATCCTGTGTATGTCCTGTACATATTGCAGTTTTGACAATAAATTTGACTTTGACGAAACAAAACAATGTCAAACAGAGAGGGAGTTAGGGTCATTGCATTTTATAAAATGAGTAAATTGTCAATGTATCATTTGAATAAACTGTCTTAAAATAATTTTAAATATTTGTTTAAACTTTTTATCAATACTAAAAAAAGAAATTATATAATATTTAAATTTTGATGTAAATTATAAATATATATTTATATAATCTGTGATATAACAGAGCTTTGCTTTATTTACAGTGGAGAAAGTGAATTAAGTGAATTAAAATTATTTATATGATTAAACTAAAACTAGGGTGAATTTCAAATATTGTTTTATTTTGTGTGTCGAGTCTAGTGAACAGTGTTTTTTTTTTCATTTACAGTATATGAATGACATGGTTGTGTCTGTAGCTCGTCATAACCATCAACTATATCTGTCCAGTCAGCAATATCCAAATGCATTTTGTTAAAAGACAAAGTTGTTATAATCTTAAGGAGACAGAGATGTTTGTAAAACCACAATTCAGAACTAGTTTGAAGGGACGTTCTACCTCAATCCAGGGAATTAGATTATGGAATGGCTTGGAGAATGTAGTTAAAAATGCCAAGTCAATGTTTACATTTAAGAAAATGATCAAAACGAATGTGTTAAAAAAAAATGAAATAGCGTAATGTGTATTGTATTAGTTAGAAAATTAGAAAGAGTTAGTCATTTTGTACTGTTGGTTGAAGATTATTATTGTTTAATCTGATTGTTGGAAAAAAGGGGCAGATATAATAAGATTTATTCTTCTTTCTGCTACCTTTCATTTTTTTATATTTTGTACATTATCATTTATGGGATTGTCTTGTATTGTTTCTTTTGTAAAAAAAATGAACAAATTTAATAAACATAAACATAAACGGTGCGACCATCCCAGATGTGCAACTTCTGGACTCGTTTTAAACAGAAGTAAGTCAGAGTCAGAAAACTAAAATGTTAAAGCAGCAATTTAAAAATGAGCAAAACAAACCTGAATACCCAAACTGACACATTTTTATTATTACAGCTGAAACCAATAAATAAAACTAAAACAATTTTTCAAGACAGGATGAGAGGCAAGACTCTGCAGTATGTAAGTGTATGTAAACATGGTATGTAAATGTAATACACATACACAGTATGTAAATGTAAAAGTGGTGCACCAACTAGTGGGGTTTATAAAAATCTAAGTATAGGGAAAGAGGTAAAAAGAGAAATCTTACTGAGAGGAATGCATGATTTTATGAGCTGATAAAAAAGGGATTAAAAACTGTATTTACAGTGTGAATACCGGTAATTTTTCCCCTCAGGCTGCAGACCTAAATTATAGCCAGCTGTTTCTTGTTCATCGCTCGAAATAACTTCGGCTTCCCAAACTGAAGACAAGTCTCCACTTAAATTGCTAAATTCGTCGGATTCTATATTCTCCGCCATTGTTATTCAATGTGCGTTAGAGCAGACTCTCTGGACGTTACGTCACAGACGACGTATGCGGAAGTTCCCAGATTTCCTGCAACAACACACTGCGCGAAGTTTAAAATCACTTTTAAAGCAAATTTTAACATATTTCTCATCTTGCTATTTAAAACAAACATTGTTGAATGATACAACATATATATTTTGTGCCATTTTATGCAAATTTCCAAAATCATGTCAGTGGACCTTTAACAAACTATTGTACAGATAAAATGTCCATTTGTTATGTATACACATTTAGAGTCAGAGTATTTGCATAAGCAATATGAAGTGGGATTGATTTAAATAATAGACTGCTTGTGTTAAAGGAACATGTCAGCCAGAGCAACTCTCATGTTAATATTAATCTATGGTCAATAAAAAAAACTATGATTTGGGATTTATAATTGGTACAGTTAGTTACTTCTTATGACTCAAACTTGAGTTTAAATTCTTAATGGATTATTTATTCTTGCAAAATGCAACATTATGGATAACAAAAAAAACTTTACTTGTTGGTGAAACATGACAAACAAAAATATTTCAAAAGCTTACGGTTATGACATGAAGTGGCAAAACGCTAAAAAGAAGTGAAACAGGAAGGGGTAGAAATGCATGGCACCCTGCTGACTGTGATTATGCAACATCTGGATTTCAGCCAAACATTTTTAGTCCCTCATAACCACAGCAGCATTACTCCGAGGAACATGTGAAAGGAGGAGACACCTACGTCAATGTGCTCGCTTCTCTGATTCCAAAACTCCACAAATTATATCAAATACGCCTCTAGTCTGAGCAGCCAAATAATCTCTCAACATCCCGCATAGAACTTCTGTTTTTCTTGTTATACCAAACTCTCTTTCTCAGTTTTGATTGTAAATTTTTGACTAATTTGAAAATTTTGATCTCAAAATTCCATCCATCCATTATCTTTACCTGCTTCTTCCTTTTCGGGTCACAGGGGTCACAGGTGCCATATCCAGTCATCACTGTGCGAGAGGCAGGGGACGCATTGAACACGTCTCCAGTCATCACTGGGACACATAGAGACAAACAACCATTCACTCTCTCACTCACCTAGAGACAATTTAGAGTTACCAATCAGACTAACATGCCTGTTTTAGGTCTGTGGGAGGAAACCGGAGTACCCGGAGAAAACCCATGCATGCACGAAGAGAACATGCAAACTCCACCCAGAATGGCCCCCAGGCCGGGATTGAATCTGGCGACCTTCTTGCTGAAAGGCAGCAACTCTACCATCTGTGCCACCGTGCCGCCTGATCTCAAAATTATGTGTATATAAAAAATAATAATAATAAATGAGGTGTGTGTGTGTGTGGCAATTGGTAGGCTCCACGAAGAACAGGCTCCTGTTTCTGAGCAAAGCTGTAGAATCATGCCACCTTGAGCAAACAGGGAGCACAGACCACAGCCTTGTCCCAGCGCACGCACACACAGGGACACACACACATGCATGCACACACACACACACACACACAGACAGAAAGAAGGCAGCAGGAACAAGTCAACATTTTACAGGTCTAAACAACCGCTCTGATTTCTTCTTTCAGTGCACACAGTTCTGTCTGGTTAACCAGTGACCTATGACCTGGAGCCACAGCCTGCGAGATGAAAACTATGTGAGTGTGTCATCCTGTGAGGGAAATACATTAAAAAAACTAAACGGGCTCAATAAGGTGAAATCTGTGTACTAAACACAGGCTGGAAATGTTGTTGGGGTGACACAAACTGTTGCAAAGAAAGAAGAATCAAGTGCGAGCGCAGGAGTCTTCAGGTTACATCCAGGGCTTTTAAGGGAGAATGAACTCCAGAAACACACACGCTGATTAGGGGGTTGTGTGTTCTGTTCTGTGAGCACGCAGGAAGGAGCACCTTGTCAAATAAACATTTGTTTCCTGTCTTTCTGTCAGACAGAGCTCTGTGAACGTGGGCAGTGCGGTGGGCGAGATGGCAGAACTTCAAAAAAGATCCGGTCCAGTTGACCTCAGCGCGAAGACCTGCACCCCAGCAAGCGTGGAAGGAGGAGGAGGGGTGGAGGGGGGTCAGGCCACAGCCGGCAGCGTGGGCAGGGGTGGCGTTCAGGAGGGTCACATCGCTTTTGTTACCATGACAACCTGGAAGTCCATTTCCTCTCACCGCCTGTTGATCTTGTGCAGTTGCCACCTGCTGTCGCAGGTCCACCTCAGAGAGAAGGCCGCTTTCAAACGCAGTCAGACGTCACAGGCTGCCATCACACACACCACCATCCCCACCACTGTTTGTGCAACGCATGATCACAGGTTTCATTCACATCTGAAGAAAGGAAAAGAAAAATTTGTTTTACAGTGCAGACCTTTTTGGTTAAACACTACTTAGATGATTTCTGTTATAAATTACAGGACTTTGATTTTCACAGAACTCAGTTCTCATAAATGTCTATGCAAAAAACAAATAAATAAACTTTTTACATCTGCCTCCTGATGAAAATTGGGTTACATCTGCAAAAGTTTAGGCATCTGTCTTGCAGTCAGTAAATTGGAGTCAAAGAGTTTATTTGAAGTGGGATTATATGGAACACTTATGAACAAACAATACCTTACTTGTTGTAGATTGTTTTGGTTTTTTTCAATGTCCTCAGGTTGTAGAAATGGAGTTCATTCTCATTTCACCAAATTTTCTCTTTAAATATCACATTTTCAAACAAAAATAAATGCCAAAGTGCTTAACAAAGCAATATCAATACATGAAAAGCTAGCCTGGTTTAAACCAGACCCTTGTCCTTCACTTCGCTTTGGACTAGGGTCTGGCATCTCTGCCATAGACAACGATTTCTCCTGGAGATTTTTGAATGGACCAATCAGAGAACAGGAGGCAGAGTTTTGTTAGTTTAGCCTGGCGAGGTCCAGGCTATCAGATAAATTGCTCAGAAACCACTCGGTGGATATTTTTTCTGCCACCAGTGTGTAATTATATGTCTTTAATTTACTGACTGTTGGCCTAGATGAAACATTTGAGATAAAATTCGATTTTTTATCATTTATTTTCGTAGCGCACCCGAGGCTGTTTGGAAAATATCAAACCGAAACTATTTAATATCCAGCAGATTTGACCATTTCGTGAATTGATTTAGGAACTGTTAAGCTCAGGAACACTTCTGATATAACGTCAGCTATGAAATATATTTTTTCTCAGCAGAGAAATAATAGTTTTTTACCTTGTTTTGATGAAAATTCGTTCGTGGCGGCAGCCATTTTGAATGACGACGTCAGTCGACATCGTTCAAAACTCCGCCTTCTGCTCTCTGATTGCTCAGGAACACTTCTGATATAACGTCAGCTATGAAATATATTTTTTCTCAGCAGAGAAATAATAGTTTTTTACCTTGTTTTATTGAAAATTCCTTCGTGGCGGCAGCCATTTTGAATGACGACGTCAGTCGACGTCGTTCAAAACTCCGCCTTCTGTTCTCTGATTGGTCCGAACAAAAATCTACCGGAGAAATCCTTGTGGATGGGGGAAGTCCCAGACTGTGAAGTGAAGGGAAATGAGAATTGAGCGGAGCTGTGCAGGAAGGCGAGGGCCAGGCTAATGAAAAGCAAGCATGAAAGTAAAACTATAGATAAAATAGCCATAAAATAAAAAGTAAACATAAAAATTGAAATACAATTCTAAAGGCTAATAGTCTTCCTTCCTTCTATCTAGTCTTTGAACTGTCTTTAAAAACAAATTTTAAAACAAGTACAACACAAGCAGATAAAAAACAATTAATTAAAACAACTCCAGTGCAAACATTTTCACAGGATCTCAAGCAACTGCTAAATTACAAACATTTAAATTGACTTTAATTTGCACTAAAAAGATATTCTGACAAAATGTTGCAATATTCCTGGAAGCAGCTTTTACAGGAAGTTCTACAGCTAGCGGCTGCTGTTATTTGCACTAGTGCATAACCAAAATAATAATAATAATACTTATAAATCAATGAATGACCACCACGAAATTTATAAAAAATAAAGTAGCTTCAAGAAGGCTACAACCCATATTGGTTGTGATTTCACTTCAACGAGCCATTTGGTAACCCTATCAGAAATAAATACAGGTAGTCCCCGACTTACGACGGAGATCCATTCCTACGCTCTGTTGTAAGTCGAATTTCAACGTAAGTCGGAACATGCACAAATACTGCACCATATACATGTACAGTACTGTATTAATAAGCACTTCGCCTATCCTAACACAGTACCCTACATAATTATCAAAAAAACACATACATTTAGGAGCCATAATGAAGGGAAAAAAGAGGTAATTTCTTACAGGGAGCTGGTGAAGCCTTCCTCCGTGTGTTAGCATGTTAGCTCGTTGCTCCACCAACATCTGCAGCTGCCTGTGCTTCACGCGGTCCAGGGCATTTACAGTAAGGCCTGTTAGCATGTTAACTCGTCCCTCCTAACCTCCTCTGCCTCCAGTCTGCCTTGTAAACCTCCGGTCCAACAATAAGGTCTCCTGTAATTTTCCACTGAGTGCCACTGCTTCTGCCGTAAAGCTACTGCTGCCGTCAAAACCGGAAGGAACTCGGCTTTCAAAATAAAAAAATTCAAAAAAAATATATATATTTTTTTTTTTTTATGGGAGATGTGTGACGTAACCGCGAAACGTCGTAACTCGAGGCCGTCGTAAGTCGAGGACTACCTGCATTTGTCTAAAAATGATTCTTCTTGGCATATTTTAATTATCCATAAACTTAACACGGAAGCCAATTTCAAAAGACCTGAACTACTGATTTTAGATGAAACTACATTTCCTCAGCAACGCGTTTAATTAAACAACTTCTCAGTGGATAATATTTGTGTGGATGAACAAGTTGAACAAAATGATTTGTGTAAATGCAACCTGCTGTTGAAAGGCCTCATTTATTCTGTCCCAACATGGCTGTGATTATATGTATCCAGTAAGTCCTACGGCTGAGACGGAGACCGAGCATCTGTCTACGAGTCATGACTCCATTATCAGCCTAACAGAGGGCAGAAAGTCACCAGCAGGCTGCAGCCATCTCCGTGTCCTATCTGCTTCTGTGGCAGGTGGGAATGAGGCTGTTCTCAGTTGCTGCTGGCCTTGTTCTGGTCCTCTCCAGCCCGGGCCTTTAAGATAGGATGGTGTCTGCAGAGATACAGGAGGGGAAAGCAGCTCTGCAGACAACTGGTAATGATGTCCTCTCACATACAGAGCCCTGTGGATAATAGCAGTGTCGAGGCTCGGTGCATGGAGCGAGATGAAGCAGAATAGTCGGCATAGCTGAGTCCATTCGCCTGAATTGCCTTGTCTCGTCATCTTTGGTCTGATTCTGGGTTGTAGTGTGCAGCTCATTTCACACTGTGATTCTCTTTCTCCTATCTAGATCTGCTGGCTGCCAGTTTGAGTTTAAAAGAACACAATTAGGTATTTTTTTCCTGTTGTGATGAGATGTTACAGAAGTGGATAACTTTTTGTTTCTCTGTGCTCATCGGAGTCCAGCTGCACCTCAAAAGTCAAGTTCAGAAACATCATTCATGGTGCTGGAACACATGCATCTCTTTCCTGAAAAAACTAAGTCTTTCTGAGGGTAGATTTATGTTACCTTTTTTTTTTTCCAATAAAAATAATTTCATTGGGATAATTATTCTCTGAAAGTGGTGAGTGGTAAAGTCCTGGAAAAGATTTTCAACATTAAGGTTTTATATAACGGGACAGACGGCAATAAATATGTTGTACAGACGACCTCACATTTGACTACAGTATATAATACTTGGATAATCAATCAGAGGAGTTGATTCAACGATTTATTAAAGTACTAAAGTATTATCTCTCCTCCACTACAGCAACTGAGTCTATAACTTGAGCTTTGATGCCATGTTGATTTTAGAGACAAGAGGTTTTCTCCTAACAATGTATCCGACAAATATATACGTATCCAGTAGCTTTATAATTATTGTATCATGACTTTCTGGGTGGACTTTGCATGTTCTTTCCGTGCATGTGTGGGTTTTGTCCGGATACTCCAGTTTCCTCCCACAGACCAAAAACATGCATGTTGGGATGATTGGTAACTCTAAATTGTCTCTAGGTGAGAGTGAGGGAGTGGATGGTTGTTTGTCTCTAGTGTCCCTGTGATGGACTGGAGACCTGTCCAGGGTGTCCCACTGCCTCTCGCACAGTGACAACTTGACATGGGTGCCAGTGACCCCCGCGACCCCAAAAAAAGGAAGACGTTGGTAAAAGATAATGGATGGATGACCTCTGAACACTGATATAATAATTGAGACTTGAGGAATATGAGGTGCAACTAATTTCATTAAGAATTGCACAGTCTGACCTTAGGGTGAATTCGCTGCGACGTACACTCCTAGAAAATTTAGGAAATGTCCTAAATGTTTTCCTCTTGTAAATTTTACATCTCTGTTGAGTAATGGACTCCAAGTTGTTTGGAACTGGTCTTTAACCCCTCCCAGAGTTATGGACAGCAGCAATTCCGTCTTTGAAGTCATTGCTGATGTCTTTCCTTCTTGACATTGTGTTCACACACATCTAAATGCTCCAGCGCAGCAAGCTGAGGAATCCCCTGATTCTACAGGGATGATCACATTGATGATGAAAAGTTAATGAAGTACATTTTGATCAGCATCTTCTAGCTGCCACTGAACTTCTTAATTCCTATTGAAGTATCAAGGATGGACTCGCCAGTAGTTGTTCATACACGTCTTTTTACATCTTGACTTTGTTTTTGTTTAGTAATGACACAGTGGGATCTGTTGAGTGTTA
>JBBPBX010022783.1:31045-41098 GCA_038048925.1 Garcialebias charrua
ATGCTAAAAACAACGGCGCTAAATGTGGCAAAACTTACAAGCTAATCAGCGAATTACCTCATATTTTAAGCCCTTGCTAAAACATGAGTGAGAAAGCTGGACCAAGCAAGAAGGCAAAAACGTATCACTTTCATACGGAATGGGAGGTGGACTTTTTATCACGATGTCATTTTCTAAGTGTGTTTGCCTCATCTGCCAGTCTACCATCGCAATTCCAAAGAAGGGAAATGTAGAGTCCACTTATTTATGTGAGTCAGTCTTTTCCTACATGAAAATCATTAAGTCCAAATACCGTTCCGTCCATGACTGATGAACATTTGGAAATAATAATAATAATAATAATGAATTCAATTCATAACGCACTTTTCATTAGTGAAAATCTCAAAGTGCTACACACATTGAATGCTACACACATTCATACACCGGTAGCGGCAGACTACCATGCAAGGTGCTTTCCAGTCCTACCGGGAGCAACTCCGGGTTAAGTGTCTTGCCCAAGGACACAACGACACATGGTGTGGGGAACCTGGATTCGAACCGCCAACCTTCCGATCGGGGGACGACTGCCATTACCACTACGCCACGGCCGCCCATGGCGCCACGGCCGCCCAACATGGAAATGTGCTTGAGGCTGGCTGTCAGCAGCTACTGTCCGGACTAGCATCCCTGGCTGATTCAATTCAGTGCAAGTCATCAAAGTAAACTCAGGTAATTACAAAAATATATATATATATATTTATTATATGTGTTGTGCAATATTGGCTTATTCATCTAAAAAGCTAAGTCTGGTCCTCTGGATTATTGAGCATGCATCAGGGTATTGGCTTATTCAGTTATGCAAGGTACATCAACATACATTGTACATAAAAACAATCCTTAATAAATTTGAAGATAGTTATATGTTTTTGCATTTTTGTAGTGGGTAGATCATTTTGACTTGGTTGTTTTATAAGTAGCTCGCATGCTGAAAAAGTGTGAGCACCCCTGGATTAGAACAATTGCAGGGTCTAATCAGGACCAATATTGTTTAATGTTAATGTTTCTCAAGGATCGATATTGGGACCTAAATTATTTTTGTTATATATAAATGATTTGGTAAAGGTTTCTGGACTCATTAAGTGTATTCTTTTTGCTGACGACACTACTTTTTTTTGGTGTTGGTGATGATGCTGAACAGACTTTGAAATTAATGATACTGAATTTGTTAAAATTAATAATTGGTTTAAAATTAATAAGTTGACGTTAAATCTGGATAAAACAAATTACATGATATTTAGTAACAAAAACAGATCAATTGATGTTCCATTTCTAATTGACGACTCAGTGATTAATAGAGTTCATGAGGTGAGGTTCTTGGGTGTCATCATTGATGATAAATTGTCTTGGAAACAGCATATACATTTTGTTAAAGCGAAAATATCCAAATCCATTGCTATATTTTACAGAGTCAGAGATCTTCTGAATAATAAGGCATTAGTTCTGTTGTATAACACATTCATTGTTCCACATTTAATTTATTGCGATACTGTTTGGGGAAAAGCGTGTAAATCAATTACAATGCCTATTTTTATTTTACAGAAAAGAGTTGTTAGACTTATTACAAGAAAGCAGTATAATAATCCATCAAATGTATTATTTTGTCAAACGAAATTGTTGAAATTTTACGATTTAGTTGATTATAATATTCTGATGGTTATGTGTAGAGCACAGAATGAATCACTTCCTTTAAATAGTCAAAGGTATTTTGTTAAAAGAACGAGTTGTTATCATTTAAAGGGGAAAGATATGTTTGTAAAGCCACAAATTAGAACGAGTTTGAGGGAAAGATCAGCCATGGTTCAGGGAGTTGGGTTGTGGAACGTTTTGGAGAACGATGTTAAAGAGGCAAATTCAATGGCAATATTTAAGAGAATGATTAAGTTTAAATTCTTACAATCCTATTTCTAAATTAGTTTAAGTTATAAATTGTATGTTATGTTGATGGTTAAAAGCTTTGTTCATTTCTTTTGGAAATTGAAGAATTTGGTTGTGTGAATTGTTTGTTAGGTAGATAAGGGGCAGATAAAATAAGAATGTTTTTCTTCAATCTGCTGCCTTTCATTTTATATTTGTGTTTTTTTTTCTTCTTTTTATGTGTATATTATTGTGTATTTTATTATAAAATGAATGAATAAATAAATCAAATGGGTCCTGATGCATAAAACTGTAGGTTTGACCAAAAGTGTTTGTCCCATTACTGCAGCACCAACAACTGATAAGAACCCAGACTGGACTGTGGCTGGTAATGGCTCCGCACCCGTCAGCCTTTTTCTTATGAATTTCCTCCGTGTGACAGAGAGGAGCAGAGCCTCGGTGTCAGCTGCTTCATGGATGAGAACATCATGGAGGGCTGAGAGCCAAATAGCTCAATTACACAGCACTGCTACTTCTGTTCTGCTAACGACACACTGACTTCTTGAATGGAGATATTTAAGACGCACACACACCTTGCTCAGTGCATCAAGTCCTCAGTTCAGCCTGGCTGCTTCTGTCTGTGCATATATATGTATGTGTGTGTGCGTGTGTGTGTGTGTGTGTGGGGGGGGGGGGGTTCGAGCCCTGCAGTGGACAGTGCTGACCCGCTAGAAAGAAGAGAAGAGGAGAAGGGGAGTGGAAAAGCCAATTAAAAGAAAAATCACTTGTGCATCTGCTGGAGTGTCTCTGAGAGCCTCTCACAGTTAACCTTTCCTACTGGAGAGTGAGAAAACGAGAGAGGAACGAGGGAGAGGAAAAAGCAGCCGGGGAGATCAGGCGTTTCGACTTTAATGGTCCCTCAGTGTTGGAGTGAAGCTGCTTAATTTGCCTTTCCCTCTCTCTTGGTTGCTTCAGGGTTTAGCTCCTGTCAGACTGCAGCATTTGGTGAGGAACATATTTGCAAGAGGAAATGGTAAATGTGTGATGCTGGGAACATGGGGCTAACTTTTTGTTTCACTTCACGCTGCAGCTCACTGATATCTCAGCAAAATCAACTCTGCGTGAGCTGCTGTTGTGTGTGGAAGGAGTTAGTGTGGGGTTCTGTATCCTAGTGTGTGTGCTATGCATCACAGCAGCTGAGGTGAACTCAAATTGGGGCTAAATTAATAGTTTCAGCTGTGCATGTGTATGAATGGGGGTGAGGGGGGTGCAGGGTTGACAGTGTGTGGCAGCATAAATTGGGGTTAGATTAATGGGATGCAGATCTGCCTCTGTGCTCTGACCCCCATCAGGGCAGAGATGAGCTGTGTGTCTCAATTAACCTCAGCAGTGTACACACACACAGAGGAAACATGCAAACATGTACACACAGAACTCAAGATGCTGCTGCCCTGTTACATCTGATGCTGCTGATCGCTTCTGCAGTCCCAAACGTATCAAAAGCAGCTTTTAAAGGTTGTTTAGACGTTTATCTTTAAGTGCTTGTCTGCACATTTCATGTTGGTTTGGAAATTTAGTCGTGACACGCCTGCAAAAAGAAATCCTCCAACGCTGTCTAGCCTCCTCTCTAATTATATGCATGGCATGTAGATCCCTGCAGTGCTGCCAGAATGATTGCAATTAAAGGGAGTCCCTCATCCACTCCCCCTCCACCACTCTCCCCCGTACGCACCCTCACCTCTCGAGCCCTCGCTTCATTCACAGAAGGCCGCTGCTCGCTGGTGTAAAGTGGTACCAGCAACACTGAAGTGGTCTTAATCAGAGCTGAGAGTCACAAATATCTCCCTCCTCCTCCTCCTCCTCCTCCACCTCTACTCCACTGTTTGCTGTCTTTCAGAGCCTCTCCTCCTCAACGCATGAAGCTGTGGCTTCACACCTGAAAAGAAGAATGTGAGAGGGAGGAACAAGTGGCTGTCAGGTTTGCTTTAAATGCACCAGTTCCTATAGTGGCCCCAAGGTGTAAATGAACATTTAGAAAAACACAACAAAAACAACAGAAACACAACAACATTTGAAAAAACAAAATTACATTTGAAAAAACGAAATGACATTTGAAAAAACAGAATGACATTTGAAAAAACGGAATTACATTAAGCCAAAGCGGAAGTGGCCGGAATCACATTAGAAAAAAACAAATTACATTAAGCCAAACCGGAAGTGTCCGAAGCGGAAGTGGACCTAATCACATTAGAACTTTTTTTTTTTTTCGGTTTGTTTTTTGTAACATCAGTGTTAAATGTTCGGTTTTGTTAATAAAGTTTTTTTTATTTTTATGATTGTCTTAATGTAATTCCGTTTTTCCAAATGTCATTCTGTTTTTTCAAATGTCATTCTGTTTTTTCAAATGTAATTCTGTTTTTTTTTCTAATGAAATTTCGTTTTTTCAAATGTTGTTGTGTTTTTGTTGTTTTTGTTGTGTTTTTCCAAATGTAATTCAGTGTTTTTCTAGTGTGATTCGGGCCACTTCCGCTTCGGCCACTTCCGGTTTGGCTTAATGTAATTCCGTTTTTTCAAATGTCATTCTGTTTTTTCAAATGTAATTTCGTTTTTTCAAATGTTGTTGTGTTTTTGTTGTTTTAGTTGTGTTTTTCCAAATATAATTTTTTTTTTTTTTTTTTGTTCGTTTACACCTTGGGGCCACCGTAAGTTCCACTGACAGAAGCTGCACAGAAGACAATGCAAAACATTTCTAATGCAAGAAGTGTTTGTGATGCTGCGTTTGCAAGTGTGTGTATCAGACACTGGTCAGATTTGACATACCTGCATGCAATGTCTGCAATCATCATGTGAACAGCTGTTTGGCACCTCTCTCAACAAGCAAAATCAAAGCCAATGAAATATCAAATTTAAAATTAAAGTCACTGCTCCTCCTGATGGTGAGAGGCAGCATTGCATAACAGGGAAGCAAGAGCAGAGTTGCAGCAAAATTAACAGTCAGGTATAAATACATGCAACAATCTAAGGAAATTCAGTTTAATTGGACATAAAATGTATGATAAGTGGTCTCTTTCCACTTTTTTTGTTACAAACATATTGACAGAAATGTTAAATCAATATTGGGAATGTGTGCTGGCACGCCTCTTTAATTCTGTGTGGTCGGTCTGCTGACTGGTCCAGATGTGGCTAATTAACATCAGTGTTAAAGGAGCTCTTCATCTGGATGATTAAATAATCAAATAATTAATTCATTAAGCAGGGGCTTGCTCTTACACACAGCCTGCCAGGTTCAGAAGAAAAAAAAAATATCCTGAGGAGCGTTGAGCAGACTGCTGAGGCAGAGGTATGTTGGCCAGACAGGGAGCAGCTTGTCAGTTCAGAAAGGTGTTCGTACACATGGTTCTGAAACAAAACAATGTGTCTATGGCAAAGAAAATGAGAGATTTAGATTCAAATTGAGATTACTTCACATATTTTGAAGTAAAGTTTTATTCAAAAGTTATGAATAATAATACATGTATATGATGCAGACTTAATCAGAAGAATTACAAGAAGACCAAATTGGGCCAAGACCAAAGTCAATTACAGCTATCCTTAAAAAACAGTTAAAAAAATATTCCATGACAGTTCATAAATAAAAATAATAATAAATAAATAATAATATAATATAATGTATTTTCCTGTCATCTGCGTATGTTTCCCATACACAGACGAAATTCGTCTCTGCATTTAACCCAACCACCTACCAGGTGGTGCAGTGAGCAGCCATAGAAAGCGCCCGGGGAGCTGGAGAATTAGGTGTGCACTCATAGACACCCCAAGGTGTGTAGTGGCCGAGACGCGAACCCGCGTCCTTCGGGTTCCAAGTCAAAAGCCCTGCCACTACACCATCTTAGGATTGCATGGTGGTTTTATATATCTTCTGTTCATTTTAGGCACTAGCTGCACCTCCAGTACAGCCTGGGGCACTTCTGGCAGCAGATGTATAATAACTTTTCTGGATGGAATTAATTTTTTATTATAAAATTTACAACAATCTAAAAAGTTTGACTTTTTTTCTAAAGTGCTTGCTTACAAATTGTTTTTCACATGTGAAAAATCATGTAGCCTTACTACATGGAATGAAATGAACACGTTGAAACTGGTGAAAATAGGTACTTCATATATGTCACATTTTAATTTAACACATTTTCACATGTGAGGAAGTGACTTTTATAATAATAATAATAATAATAATGTCCTTTTCTGTCATCTGTGTATGTTTCCCATACACAGACGAAATTCGTCTCTGCATTTAACCCAACCACCACCAGGTGGTCCATAACGAACACCATGTTCAGGCATAAGGGTGTACATATGTGCTCTTGGCACCAGGACACCCTAGGTCGCAGTTCGATGATCGACTTTGTTGTCGTCTCATCTGATCTGCGGCCGCATGTCCTGGACACTCGGGTGAAGAGAGGGGCAGAGCTGTCAACTGACCACTACCTGGTGGTGAGTTGGCTCCGATGGTGGGGGAGGATGCCGGTCAGACCTGGCAGACCCAAACGTATTGTGAGGGTCTGCTGGGAACGTCTGGCAGAGTCTCCCGTAAGACGGAGCTTTAACTCCCACCTCCGGGAGAGCTTTGAACACGTTCCGAGGGAGGCGGGGGACATTGAGTCCGAGTGGGCCATGTTCCGCGCCTCTATTGTCGAGGCAGCTTATCAGAGTTGTGGCCGCAAGGTTGTTGGTGCCTGTCGTGGTGGCAACCCTCGAACCCGGTGGTGGACACCGGCGGTGAGGGATGCTGTCAGGCTGAAGAAGGAGTCCTATTGGGCCTTTTTGGCCTGTGGGACCCCGGAAGCAGCAGATAGGTACCGACAGTCCAAGCGGCATGCGGCTCGGGTGGTTGCTGAGGCCATGGAGAATGACTTCCGTACGGCTTCGAGGCGATTCTGGTCCACCATCCGGCGTCTCAGGGGGGGAAAGCGGTACGCGACCAACACCATTTATGGTGGGGATGGCGTGCTGTTGACCTCAACTCGGGATGTTGTGAGTCGGTGGGCGGAATACTTCGAAGACCTCCTCAATCCTACTGGCACGTCTTCCACTGAGGAAGCAGAGCCTGGGGACTTTGGGTCGGGCTCTCCAATCTCTGGAGCCGAGGTCACCGAGGTGGTTAAAAAGCTCTGCGGTGGCAGGGCTCCAGGGGTGGATGAGATTCGCCCTGAGTTCCTTAGGGCTCTGGATGTTGTAGGGTTGTGTTGTTTACGCCAACGGCCATGGTGTAGTGGTAATGGCAGTCGTCCCCTGATAGGAAGGTTGGAGGTTCGAATCCCAGTTCCTCACACCATGTGTCGGTGTGTCCCTGGGCAAGACACTTAACCCTGAGTTGCTCCCGGTAGGACTGGAAGGCGCCTTGCATGGCAGTCGCCGCTACCGGTGTATGAATGTGTGTATGAATGGGTGGATGGTTGGTATTGTAAAGCGCTTTGGGGTCCCTCACAGGGGGCTGGAAAGCGCTATATAAATAAGCTCCATTTACCATTTACCATTTACGCGACTCTGCAATATCGCGTGGACATCGGGGGCAGTTCCCTTGGATTGGCAGACTGGGGTGGTGGTTCCCCTATTCAAAAAGGGGGACCGTAGGGTGTGTTCCAACTATAGGGGGATCACACTCTTAAGCCTCCCTGGTAAGGTCTATTCAGGGGTTCTGGAGAGGAGGGTCCGTCGGATAGTCGAACCTCGGATTCAGGAGGAGCAGTGTGGTTTTCGTGCTGGTCGTGGAACACTGGACCAGCTCTACACCCTCAGCAGGGTCCTGGAGGGCGCGTGGGAGTTTGCCCAACCAGTTTACATGTGCTTTGTGGACTTGGAAAAGGCATTCGACCGCGTCCCTCGGGGGGTTCTGTGGGGGGTACTCCGGGAGTATGGGGTACCAGGCCCATTGATATGGGCTGTTAGGTCCCTGTACGACCGGTGTCAGAGCTTGGTCCGCATTGCCGGCAGTAAGTCAGGCTCGTTTCCAGTGAGAGTTGGACTCCGCCAAGGTTGCCCTTTGTCACCGATTCTGTTCATAACTTTTATGGACAGAATTTCTAGGCGCAGCCAAGGTGTTGAGAGGATCCGTTTTGGTGGCCTTAGAATCGCTTCTCTGTTTTTTGCAGATGATGTGGTCCTATTGGCTTCATCAGATCGTGATCTACAGCTTTCGCTGGAGCGGTTTGCAGCCGAGTGTGATGCGGCCGGGATGAGGATCAGTTCCTCCAAATCCGAGGCCATGGTCTTGAGCCGGAAAAGGGTAGCATGCCCTCTCCGGGTCGGGGATGAGGTCCTGCCCCAAGTGGAGGAGTTTAAGTATCTCGGGGTCTTGTTCACGAATGAGGGAAAACTGGAGCGTGAGATCGATAGGCGGATAGGTGCAGCATCCGCAGTGAAGCGGGCTCTGTACCGGTCTGTCGTGGTGAAGAGAGAGCTGAGTCGAAAGGCAAAGCTCTCAATTTACCGATCGATCTACGTTCCCACCCTCATCTATGGTCATGAGCTTTGGGTTGTGACCGAAAGAACGAGATCTCGGATACAAGCGGCTGAAATGAGTTTTCTCCGCAGGGTGTCTGGACTCTCCCTTAGAGATAGGGTGAGAAGCTCGGTCATCCGGGAGGGACTCGGAGTAGAGCCGCTGCTTCTCCACATCGAGAGGAGCCAGTTGAGGTGGCTCGGGCATCTGGTTAGGATGCCTCCTGGACGCCTCCCTGGGGAGGTGTTCCGGGCATGTCCCACCGGGAGGAGACCCAGAGGAAGACCCAGGACACGCTGGAGGGACTATGTTTCTCGGCTGGCCTGGGAATGCCTTGGGATTCCCCCAGAGGAGCTGCTCCATGTGGCTGGGGAGAGGGAAGTCTGGGCCTCCCTACTTAGGCTGCTACCCCCGCTACCCGACCCCGGATAAGCGGACGAAAATGGATGGATGGATGGAATGTCCTTTTCTGTCATCTGTGTATGTTTCCCATACACAGACGAAATTCGTCTCTGCATTTAACCCAACCACCACCAGGTGGTGCAGTGAGCAGCCATAGAAAGCGCCCGGGGAGCTGGAGAATTAGGTGTGCACTCATAGACACCCCAAGGTGTGTAGTGGCCGGGGCGCGATCCCGCGTCCTTCGGGTCCCAAGTCGGAAGCCCTGCCACTACACCATGGGTTTACATCAGACTACAGGTAGTCCTCGGGTTACGACATTTCGCGGTTACGACGCACCTCCCATAAAAAAATAAAAAATAAAATAAAAATTTATTTTGAAAAGCTGAGTTCTGGTTTTACTTCCGGTTTGACGGCAGAAGCAGAGCTTGACGGTAGAAACAGTGGAGGAGCAACAAGCTAACAGACGGAGGAAGGCTTCACCAGCTCCCAGTAGGAAAATAACTCTTTTTCCCCCCTTCATTATGGCTCCAAATGTATGTGTTTTTGACAATTATGTAGGGTACTGTGTTAGGATAGGCTAAGTGCTTGGTAAAATACAGTACTGTACATATAAGGTGCAGTTTGTACGTATGTTCCGACTTACGTCGAAATTCGGTTTATGATGGCGCGTAGGAACGGAACTCCGTCGTAAATCGGGGACTACCTGTATTATAATTCATTTGAGATTGGGATTGTTTTAAAATGGTAGCAAAGCACTTGCTTTCTTCCTCCTCCCACCCTCCACAATGCTCCACACCTATCCTCAGACATCAGTTTATTAATATTTGTGATGTTTATTTCAGACAAAGCCCATTGAGATTACAGATGTCTTTTGCGGGGGAGGCCTGGGCCTGAAAACGACCTTCATGCATGTTTATCATGTTTACAGCATGTTTTGGAACGGCGGAAACCAGAACACCCAGAGTAAACCCACACAAACATGAGGAGAACATACAAACTTCCAAGCCCCTATAGTCCCAACCAGGGATTAAACTCAGCACCCAGGAAGCAACAGCACTAACCACTAAGCTGTTATGCTTCCAAAACAAATTGGTCCAAAATCAATTTTATTGTTTTTAAATCTCCTTGCAGGCCTTGGGATCTCCAGGAGGAGCTGAAAAATGTCACTAGGGAGTGGGATGTCCGGGTTTCTCCCTTGAACTTGTTGCTTCTGCTGCCCGCCCAAGGATAAGAAGCAGATGAGGGATGTATAGATGGAT
>JBBPBX010022784.1:0-41097 GCA_038048925.1 Garcialebias charrua
GTAAACAAAATAAAATCATTTTGTGAAACCATGTCAGAACAATATCGGAGTATAACCGTCTGTTTAGTAGCTGTTTTTTTCATGATTTAGCGTCTGTACTGCTGTGATACTGCTGTGGTTAGCTTAGCATGTAGCTACTTTAAAGGCTAACTTCCAGACGGTAACACTCACAACAAAGTGCTGGTTCTTGTTGAGCCTGGACTTTTTTTTGGGCTGTGTTATTTTAGTTAAACTGTTATTTAGCTGGTTAGATATGATTGAGACAGTTTACACATCTTTTTTCAAAGACAGACCGTGTCAACAATGACTAGGCCTCAAAACCTGACCCGTAAAACAAGTTTTCTTTTTCTACTTTACAGAAGATTGAAGCCATGAGATCCATCCAGAGATAAGATCCTACATTAAGTAAATGCTTTATTTACTGACATTTTAGTAGAAATACTGTACACACTGTCTATGACATCTCCTGTCCTGTCCTCTCTACACTGGCTCCCAGTTCAGTTCAGGATACAGTTCAAGTTGCTGCTGTTTGTTTTCAAAGCTCTGAATGGACTTGCTCCCCTCTACATCTCAGAACTTCTGAAAGCCCATCAGCCTGGCAGGGACTTACGATCTGCCAGTCAACACCTGCTGGAGGTGCCTCGCTCGAGGTACAAGCAATGGGGAGACCGGTCATTTTCTGTTGCCGGCCCAAAAGCCTGGAACAGCCTCCCCCTTGAGCTGCGTGCCACCTCTGATCTGACTCTGTTCAAAACCAAACTGAAGACCCACTTGTTCAAAAAAGCTTTCAGTGTGTAACTTTTATTATTTTGTATTTTAGTATGTAGCATCTTTATTTCAATTGCATTTTTATTTCACTTGTTCAAAAAAGCTTTCTGTGTGTAACTTTTATTACTTGTGTTATTTTAGTATGTAGCATTTTTTATTTCCATTGCCTTCTTTTATCGCTGTGGTTTCTTATTCTATTTTCATTGATCTATTGTTCCCGTTTATTTTTCTTTTTATCCTGTTAAGCACCTTGGTCAATGCAAGGCATTGTGGAAGGTGCTATACAAATAAAGTTTATTATTATTATTATTATTATTATTATTATGACAAGACAAGTTTTCTTTTTCTACTTTACAGAAGATTGAAGCCACGAGATCCATCCAGAGATAAGTTTGTACACCTGGGTCCAGTCTCAGATCGTACACCTGGGTCCAGTCTCAGATCTACACCTTGGATTCCTGTGGAGTTGGCTGAAATCGGACAGTTCCACATCAAGAGAAATCTGTTCAGTTTGCTGGTCTCCATCATTGCTTGTTGAATTGGTTTTGATCTTTATTCTGTGCCAATTCATTTTCATTAAGACAACACCACCCACAGTTGTCATATTGTACAGTATTCAGTTTCAACTGTTTTAAATGTATAATTATAGCTTTTATTCTGAACTTTGTCAGTCTCCTGGGTGATGAAAACTTATAAGCAAAATGAATGTTTTTATGCTTTGCACATGTGAATAAAAACACTGGCCTAAGAACAATCAAGACCTTTAGTTTTTATTTATGAGTAGTATGGGTGACATCACAATGGGCCTCATGCAAGAACCGTTCGTACGCACAGATTTGTTCTTAAACTGTGCGTACGAGTGATTTAGGAGCATTTGTGGCATTCAACAATGTTTTCGTATCCTAAGATTTTTTTCAGATACGAACAAAATCTACGAGTGGTCCAGAGCTGTCGTATAATTTACGAGCAGTAGTCTGCTGTCATCCAGACGGATTTTCTTCACTAATAACTTTATACTTCGTTATTTAGAAAATATTTTGGGTTCAAAAAAATCACGCACCATAATCATTCTTGACAATAGGTTATTCTGTTTGAAATAGAATTATAATTTTAAGTTTAATTTGTCTGGTGTGTCGCAGGCTTCGGTGAGTCGTGCGCTCCCCTTGGTCATCAAAGCCCTCCTCAAATTAACACCCTGTCAGCCCGTGTGCTGACAGGTTCTGACAACGGTTCTGACAGTGGTTCTGACAGTGGTTCTGACAGCGGTTCTGACAGCGGTTCTGACAGCGGTTCTGACAGTGGTTCTGACAGTGGTTCTGACAGTGGTTCTGACAGTGGTTCTGACAGCGGTTCTGACAGCGGTTCTGACAGTGGTTCTGACAGTGGTTCTGACAGCGGTTCTGACAGCGGTTCTGACAGTGGTTCTGACAGTGGTTCTGACAGCGGTTCTGACAGTGGTTCTGACAGCGGTTCTGACAGTGGTTCTGACAGTGGTTCTGACAGTGGTTCTGACAGCGGTTCTGACAGTGGTTCTGACAGTGGTTCTGACAGTGGTTCTGACAGTGGTTCTGACAGTGGTTCTGACAGCGGTTCTGACAGTGGTTCTGACAGCGGTTCTGACGGGACTGTGTTTTGTACGTTCCTGCCATGAAGAAGGAGGAAGACTGCAGCTCCAGTGTATGAGGAAATGATTCCTTCGGCAGTTATTAATCTTTCCCACAAAACACTGGAGCTACAGACTTCCTCCCCCTTCACGGCAGTGTTAATTTTGACAGCTATTTTTAATTTAGTTTTAGTCTTAGTCATGTGACTAAAACATCATTTAGTTTTAGTCATTACTTAGTCATCAGAATTTTTTTTGTTTTAGTCTAATTTTAGTTGACAAATCAATGAAAACATTTAGTCGACTAAATCTACAGTCAATTAAGTCGACTAAGTTATACATAGTAAAAACTTTTCATCAATTTCATCAATTCTCTGTAGTTACTAAAACAAAACAATGTTTTAACCATAATATTAATCTTAATATGCAATACATACAACAACAAATAAAACTTTTTTCAAACATCTTTATTTGTCTAACCTTCAGTGTTAATTTTGACAGCTATTTTTAATTTAGTTTTAGTCTTAGTCATGTGACTAAAACATCATTTAGTTTTAGTCATTACTTAGTCATCAGAATTTTTTTTGTTTTAGTCTAATTTTAGTTGACAAATCAATGAAAACATTTAGTCAACGAAAATAATTAGTCGACAAAATGAACACTGCTTCACGGCAGGTGTGCCGGGGCGAGATGGCTGGCTTGTTGGTAACTTTTTAATTTGTAATTGAGGATTTGGAATTATTCTCTGATCATTTACCTATAACTCACTATTTTCCACAGGTGATCGAGGCTATGCATTAGCCCCATGGCTTATGACACCTCTAAACAGCCCTCAGACAAGACAGGAGCGCTTGTGTAATAAGCTGCATACACGCACTCGTGCTGTAGTTGAGCGCACAGTTGGAGTTTTGACATGACATTTATTTTTCCATCCATCTCGGTAACGCAGACTTTCCTTGACCTCCAGCACCGTGCTGCGGCGAGACGTTTTCTGAAGCCATTTTCAGATCAAACCATTTTTTCTTGATTTCTGATACTGTACGACCCACGGGAGACACAACATTAACAGCAGTGGTTATTTCATGCCATTCTTTGGCTTTTCGCTGTCATTTTATGAACGGACACTTCCTGCTCTCTGAGGCAGGAAACGTAGCCTTATATGGTGTTTTGAGGGGTGGGAATTATGTAAATGACCTCTCCGCGTGCACGAGCAGGTGGATAGAACAGGTGCAATTCATCATACGTACGCAGCTCATTTACACACTTTTCCTGAGGATAGAAGAGTTTGTTGAATCTGACGTGGCATGTTCGTACGAACGCTTCGTACGAACAAAAGTAAGAGAAATTTAGGATAAAAATACGAACATGTTCTTGCATGAGGCCCAATGAAACTACTTCACATTATTAGACATTGAACAGTGTATTTTAATTATTGAAATAACAACAAAAAGAACAAATGTAAATGAACAGCAGATTTATTTATAGAAGATTTTAACTGGATTGTTGCTGTGTACGACTGCACAAAACTTCTGGACCAAGTCGAGTTTCCATCCATGTCCTGGGAGTCTGCTGGTGATTGAAGATTCTATGACCTGAGAGATTACCTTAACACAGAAATTTTTAGATATGGAGTAAATAATAAAATAAATAATAAATAAATGTCACATTTTTGTCATCTGTGTATGTTTCCCTAGCCTGGTTAAAACCAGACCCTTGTCCTTCACTTCGCTTCAGACTAGGGTCTGGACTTTCTCCATTGACAAACGATTCTTGCTGGAGGCGTGGCCTCTGCTAATGGCTGCTCCCCCGTGGTCTGCTGAACTTGACTTCAGCTCCGTCTCCTGCTGAATTTTCTCTCGCTGCCTTTGGATATTCTGTGTTTATATGTTAATAAAACGTCCTAATAAAATAAAATAAAACCATGGAGCACTAGTCCAACACACCAGAAGACCAGACAATCTGATGGGACTCGGGCAGCAACTTAAAACCCGAGTTTAATTCTCTCGTGACAACCTCAGTCATTTCCTTGTTCATTTCACTCAGCAGAGGGAGAGGAGGATGAGGAGGAGGGAGCGATGATCACTTACTTTTGGCCAAAAAAAAGAAAACTCCAGATAAAAGATTAAGAAGGGGAAATTAATAAATTTGTGTCACATATAAAACAGTCCTGCATCGCTTTGAATGAGAACATGCGAATGCTCGTTGGCTGCGCGCTCCCCCGTGGTCTGCTGAACTTGACTTCAGCTCCGCCTCCTGCTGAATTTTCTCTCGCTGCCTTTGGATATTCTGTGTTTATATGTTAATAAAACATCCTAATAAAATAAAATAAAACCATGGAGCGCTAGTCCAACACACCAGAAGACCAGGAAATCTGATGGGACTCGGGCAGCAACGTAAAACCTGACTTTAATTCTCTCGTGACAACCTGAGGCATTTCCTTGTTCATTTCACTCAGCGGAGGGTGAGGAGGAGAAGGAGGAGGGAGGAGGGAGCGATTACTTGACTTTTGGGGAAAAACAAAAGAAAACTCCAGATAAGGGATTAAGAAGGGGAAACTAATACATTTGTGTCACATAAAACAGTCCTGCATTGCTTTGCATCGCTTTGAATGAGAACATGCGAATGCTCGCTGGCTGCGCTGGGACAGGTGGGGGCATGGGTTAGGGGCCAAAAACTCCGCCCTTTCTGTTCTCTGATTGGTCCGGTCAAAAATCGGCCGGATAAATCGTTGTCTATGAGAGAAATCCCAGACTGTGCAGTGAAGGGAAATGAGAATTGAGCGGAGCTGTGCAGGAAGGCGAGGGCCAGGCTAATGTTTCCCATACAAGACGAAATTCGTCTCTGCATTTAACCCAACCACCACCAGGTGGTGCAGTGGGCAGCCATAGAAAGCGCCCGGGGAGCTGGGGAGATAGGTGTGCACTCATAGACACCCCATGGTGTGTAGTGGCCGGGGTTCGAACCTGGGTCCTTCGGGTCCAAAGTCGGAAGCCCTGCCTCTACACCATGTTTCTCTTTTGTATATAATATATATACTCTACACCATGAATGTTTTTGTTGAAAAGCTAATGTAATAGTGTACGTATGAAATCAACTGAAAAATGACTTCTTTTTTTGTTTTATTCAACCACAATGAAACAGGTTCTTTAAATGGCAACACATGGTTTTCTCAAAACAACAATGTACAAATTTCATATTATCTTGTCTTTGAATATTGCAGAAAATATATAACTACTTTATCATCAACTTGTTAATTAAACAGCATGTGTTTCAACTTTGTACATTTTACTTGTGACATTTTCAACAAATTTTATATTAAATGTATGCTTCCATTCACAGCACAGACTTGAACTCTGACTATATTAATGTCTGGCTGTGATCTAAATATTCTGATATCAGATAAGTGATGTACCTTCCACAGTGTCCAGTCAGCCTGTCCGTGAGCACTGAGATAAGACGTTATCTGTGCTTCAGCTGTCACTGCTCAGTGACAGCTGAAGCACAGATAACGTCTTATCCTAGCAGCTTCTTAAGACATCCTTGGAATGTATCCACCTCTTATGTGCTTCCATTTACGTGAGGTAAAGGAAACTTTTGTGTAAATAAATAAATAAATTGCTAGCAAGTATGTTTCCCCACAAACGTAAACAAGAGCGCGGGACCGCGGGCGGAAGTACACTCCCGGCTTCCGCTATGAATTATGGGTAGTCGCGCGAAAACGAAAATAAGGTGGATAACCGATGTCAATTAAATCTTGCAGATTTAAACGGTTGTTAAGGTTAGTTTTTTTGTTGTGGGTTTTTTAGACTTAGTATTTCTAAGTTCTAGTTAGAACGGTTTCTTTTCGCGGCTAATATAGTTTAAACTGACATCTGCAAATGACTCTGTGGATCACTACAACCAATCTCTCCAAGAGCTTCTGGACCTACATGCTCCCTTGAAGACAAGACTGGTGTCTTTCTCCCGTTCAGCCCCTTGGTACACTGATGAGCTGCGCAGGATGAAGGCAACTGGCCGTGCTATTGAGAGACGTGTAAAATCATCTGGTCTCTCTGTACATAAGCAGGCATACAAAGAACATCAGAAAGCGTACGCCTATTCTCTTAAAGAAGCACGCTCCAAATATTATTCCAACATCATCAACACCTGCCCTGGTAACTCTAAACAGCTCTTCTCCACAATAACTCATCTGCTTAATCCCATTAAACAAACTCCTGAGGAATCTGTTCAAAAATGCAACCTGTTCCTTTCATCATTTAAAAACAAAGTTGACACTATCAGATCTCAGCTCCACAACCTCCCTGATCTTCGTTTACCATCTACCCGTCTGCATCCTGGGTCCCTGAGCAGCTTTGATGAAGTTGTTCAGAGTGAGGTGGAGGCCATCATCAAGAAAATGAAGCCTTCATCCTGCGCCCTGGATCCCTTCCCCTCGTCTCTCATAAAATCCAATCACTCTGCAATTAGCCCATTGATCACACAAATAATAAATCAGTCTCTACAATCTGGTCATGTTCCACTGCCTCTAAAAACTGCCATCATTAAGCCTCTTCTGAAAAAAATCTAATTTGGATCCCGACATTTTTTCTAATTACCGCCCAATTTCCCACCTCCCATTTCTGTCTAAAGTGCTGGAAAAAGCAGTTGCTGCTCAGCTGCAGGACCACCTACAACAACACTCTCTGTATGAGAAGTTCCAGTCTGGCTTCCGTGCAGCTCACAGTACTGAGACGGCATTGCTGAGAGTTACAAATGATGTCCTCATGGCTGCTGACACTGGTTCTCCCTCCATCCTTGTCCTCCTTGACCTCACTGCAGCTTTCGACACTGTGGACCATAATATCCTCCTCCACCGTCTTCATGTGGAGGTCGGTCTCTGTGACACTGTCCTGGACTGGTTCAAATCTTTCCTCTCCGATAGGCTGGAATGTGTTAGTCTTGGCAATGCCACTTCCCAGACAGTCGGTGTCTCCTGTGGTGTCCCTCAAGGGTCAGTTCTGGGGCCCCTGCTGTTTTCCCTTTACATGCTGCCTTTAGGTCAAATTATTAATCAGTTCAACATTTCTTTTCACTGCTATGCCGACGATACACAGCTTTACATCAGGACTGGAGCATCCTCATCATCCCCATCTTCATCTTCACTCACTGCCCTCTCTACCTGCCTGGAGGAAATAAGGGCATGGATGAATCAGAACTTTCTTCAATTAAACTGCTCTAAGACTGAGGCCATAATGATTGGCACCCCTCACCAGATACAAACATCAACTTTAACAGCAATCTCCTTCTCTGGTCAAGACATCCCCCTCTCCACCTCTGTTACAAATCTTGGAATAAAAATGGACTCTCATCTTACATTTGAAAATCACATTAAGCATCTGTTTAAAACCTGCTTCTTCCATCTTCGAAACATCTCCAGACTTCGCCCATCTCTGACTTTTCCTGATGCTGAGAAACTCGTCCATGCCTTTGTCTCCTCCAGGCTCGACTACTGCAACTCCCTGTTTATTGGTATCCCTGGCAAAAACCTTCAGAAACTTCAATACATTCAAAACAGTGCAGCAAGGATTCTGTTGAGAGTTCGTAAATTTGAACATATTACACCCATTCTCCATAACCTCCATTGGCTTCCTGTCACCTACAGAATTCAGTACAAAACTGCTCTCATTACCCATCAATGCTTGCACGGCACTTCACCTGACTATCTAAAGGACATTCTTGCACCATATTCATCCACCCGGTCTCTACGATCACAGAACAGTAATTTCCTTCATATTCCTCGGACCAAATTGAGGACCATGGGAGACCGAGCATTCTGTGTGGCTGCCCCCCGCCTGTGGAACTCCCTCCCTGACGACCTGAGAGCTCCACAGTCACTGGTTGACTTTAAAAGCAGCATAAAGACTTTTCTTTTTAAGCAAGCCTATTCTGCCTCCACATGATTTTATCTTTGATCTTAGCTGATATCATTATTGATTTTACTTGATTTTATCACTTGTTTTATTTTATTTATTTTTTAAGCAAGCCTAATCTGCATCCACATGATTTTATCTTTGATCTTAGTCGATATTATTATTGATTTTATTTGATTTTATCACTTGTTTTATTTTGATCTTTGCTTTGTTACACTTTGTAGCACTTTGAGATTTTTATTAATGAAAAGTGCATTATAAATTGAATTCATTATTAGGCCCGAAGCAGCGAAGCGCTGCAAGGACCTATTGTAATTGTAGTGTTTATTATTTTTTTTTTTTTTTTATTATTATTATTATTATTATTTTTATTCTACTGCCTCTTCAAGTGGCCTTTTGGGGGCTTTATCATATATGAAAACTCACCAAATTTGGCGGACTCATCAGGACTGGTGAAAAATTATGTATTTTTGGGGCGTGGCAAAAATCGCCACAGAAACGGCTCAAGAGCGCCCCCTAGAAAATTTCAAAATACCCTCCGCATTGACTTAGTTTGACGTAGAATCGTGAAATTTGGTACACTTGTCCAACTCACCAAGATGCACAGAAAACCCTCTGGCACCAACGTTGTACGATAAATGGTAAGGCGGCCATTTTGGAACGATGACCAAATTTTCACCCCTTTTTGGCCGTTTACAGCCTCCGCATTTGAACGAACTCCTCCTAGGGATTTCGCTCGATTTGGTTCAAACTTGGCCAGTTTCTTCATAAGGTACGGGGGAACAAACGATATCAAAATTGTGCGTTTTCATGAATGCTGAAGGGGCGGGGCCAGACGTCAAAGTTGGACATCTCGCCATGAAAAACGAAACGCTAACAGCTCTTACACGAAAAAAGTCTAATACATCAAACCTTCAGTTATTGACCCATATCCGGTCCCCCGCAAAACTGTATGGTCAAATCATGACATCACTTAAGCCACGCCCCCTGACAACAGGAAGTGTAAAGTTTTACATTGAACGGTCCATATCGGACCCCATTTACCTAATCCGCGTGGCATTGTGTCCAGTGACCGAAGACATGTTGGTGTAACAAGCATTCCAATACTGTTCGTTTTTGGTGGAGCATGTGGGCGTGGCGTAGTGGCGAAGTAAGACATAACGCCATCACCATACGTTTGGTTCTAAAATCCACAGATTTGATCCGAGGAGTACCAAAATCAGTATGATCGATCATTGCCCACCCCTTGAACAGGTATTTATGCTAATTAGCAAATCGCTACAGAAACGGCTCAAGAGCGCCCCCTAGAAATATTCAAAATACCCTCCGCATTGACCTTAGTTTGACGTAGAATCATGAAATTTGGTACACTTGTCCAACTCACCAAGATGCACAGAAAACCCTCTGGCACCAATGTTGTACGATAAATGGTAAGGCGGCCATTTTGGAACGATGACCAAATTTTCACCCCTTTTTGGCCGTTTACAGCCTCTGCATTTCAACGAACTCCTCCTAGGGATTTCGCTCGATTTGATTCAAACTTGGCCAGTTTCTTTATAAGGCACGGGGGAACAAATGTTATCAAAACTGTGCGTTTTCATGCATGCTGAAGGGGCGGGGCCAGACCTCAAAGTTGGACATCTCGCCATGAAAAACGAAACGCTTATAGCTCTTACACGAAAACTGTCTAATACATCAAACCTTCAGTGATTGACCCACATCCGGTCCCCTGCAAAACTGTATGGTCAAATCATGACATCACTTAAGCCACGCCCCCTGACAACAGGAAGTGTAAAGTTTTACGTTGAACGGTCCATATCGGATCCCTGTTACCTAATCAGCGTGACATTGTATCCAGTCACCGAAGACATGTTGGTGTAACAAGCTTTCCAGCACTGTTCGTTTTGGGTGGAGCAAGTGGGCGTGGTGACATGGCGAAGTAAGACGTAACGCCGTCACCATACGTTTGGTTCTAAACTCCACAGATTTGATCTGAGGAGTACCAAAATCATTATGATCGATCATTACCCACCCCTTGAACAGGTGTTTATGCTAATTAGCAAATACCCTCCATAGCGCCCCCTAGATTATTCAAACTGTTGTATCTCAGTGATACATCATCCGATCTGAACCAGATTTATTGTGCATCATCAGTGAGCCCTTGTGGACACATTGATATAGTGAGCTAACATTTGACTCAAGTGCGCCCCCTACATTATTTCTATAAATATATCTCAGTAATACATCATCCGATCTGAACCAGATTTATTGTGCATCATCAGTGAGCCCTTGTGGACACATTGATATGGTGGGCTAACATTTGACTCAAGTGCGCCCCCTACATTATTTCTATAGTTATATCTCAGTGATACATTATCCGATCTGAACTAGATTTATTGTGCATCATCAGTGAGCCCTTGTGGACACATTGATATGGTGGGCTAACATATGACTCCAGAGCGCCCCCTAGATTATTCAAACTGTTATATCTCAGTGATACATCATCCGATCTGAACCAGATTTATTGTGCATCATCAGTGAGCCCTTGTGGACACATTGATATGGTGGGCAAACATTTGACTCAAGTGCGCCCCCTACATTACTTCTATAGTTATATCTCAGTGATACATCATCCGATCTGAACCAGATTTATTGTGCATCATCAGTGAACACTTTGACACACATTGATAATGTTATGTAAATTTTTACTCCATAGCGCCCCCTATATTATTACTACAGTTATATCTCAGTGATACATTATCCGATCTGCACGAGATTTATTGTGCTTTATCAGTGAACACTTCGACACACATTGATAATGTTATGTAAATTTTTACTCTATAGCGCCCCCTATATTATTACTACAGTTATATCTTAGTGATACATTATCCGATCTGCACGAGATTTATTGTGATTCATCAGTGAACACTTCTACACACATTGATAATGGTATGTAAATTTTTACTCCATAGCGCCCCCTGTATTATTACTACAGTTATATCTTAGTGATACATTATCCGATCTGCACAAGATTTATTGTGCTTTATCAGTGAACACTTCGACACACATTGATAATGGTATGTAAATTTTTACTCCATAGCGCCCCCTATATTATTACTACAGTTATATCTTAGTGATACATTATCCGATCTGCACGAGATTTATTGTGATTCATCAGTGAACACTTCTACACACATTGATAATGGTATGTAAATTTTTACTCCACAGCGCCCCCTATATTATTACTACAGTTATATCTCAGTGATACATTATCCGATCTGTACGAGATTTATTGTGCTTTATCAGTGAACACGTCGACACACATTGATAATGGTATGTAAATTTTTACTCCATAGCGCCCCCTATATTATTACTACAGTTATATCTCAGTGATACATCATCCGATCTGAACCAGATTTATTGTGTATCATCAGTGAGACATTGTGGACACATTGATATTGTGGTTTAACATATGACTCCAGAGCGCCCCCTAGATTACTCAAACTGTTATATCTCAGTGAGACATCATCTGATCTGAACCAGATTTATTGTGTATCATCAATGAGCCCTTGTGGACACATTGACAAGGTGGGCTAAATTTGACTCAAGTGCGCCCCCTACATTATTTCTATAGTTATATCTCAGTGATACATCATCCGATCTGAACCAAATTTATTGTGAATAATCAGTGAGCCCTTGTGGACACATTGATATTGTGGTTTAACATATAACTCCATAGCGCCCCCTAGATTATTCAAACTGTTATATCTCAGTGAGACATCATCCGATCTGAACCAGATTTATCGTGTATCATCAGTGAGACCTTGTGGACACATTGATATTGTGGTTTAACATGTGACTCCAGAGCGCCCCCTAGATTATTCAAACTGTTATATCTCAGTGAGACATCATCCGATCTGAACCAGATTTATTGTGCATCATCAGTGAGTCCTTGTGGACACATTGATAAGGTGGGCTAACATTTGACTCAAGTGCGCCCCCTACATTATTTCTATAGTTATATCTCAGTGATACATCATCCGATCTGAACCAGATTTACTGTGAATCATCATTGAGACATTGTGGACACATTGATATTGTGGTTTAACATATGACTCCAGAGCGCCCCCTAGATTATTCAAACTGTTATATCTCAGTGATACATCATCCGATCTGAACCAGATTTATTGTGCATCATCAGTGAGCCCTTGTGGACACATTGATATGGTGGGCTAACATTTAACTCAAGTGCGCCCCCTACATTATTTCTATAGTTATATCTCAGTGATACATCATCCGATCTGAACCAGATTTATTGTGCATCATCAGTGAGCCCTTGTGGACACATTGATTTTGTGATTTAACATATAACTCCATAGCGCCCCCTAGATTATTCAAACTGTTATATCTCAGTGAGACATCATCTGATCTGAACCAGATTTATTGTGCGTGTGCACCCCTGGTGCGGAGTAGACACGAGAGACTTCGAAATGGCGACCGAGCGGACGAGCTGGAGCTCGCGCGGTCGCCTCAATAAGGTCCGAGCGGCGCTAAGCTGCGAGGGCCTCAATGCTGCTTGCAGCTTTAATTATTATTATTATTATTCTTCTTCTTTTTCCGTCACTTCGCGCGGCCGTTTGGGGCCTTTAACATATTCAAAAACTCACCAAACTTCACCCAAAATTGTCCCCCAACTAAAATTTTATGATTCTGGTGTAATCGCAAGTGGGCGTGGCCTAACTGCTCAACAGCGCCCCCTAACGTGAGTTGGGGAAAACCGTAAGTCGTACAGATCTGAAACTCGGTACATATGTAGATCTCCCCAATTCAAGAAAAAAAGTACATTGGAGGTACCCTCTAAAATGCACAGGTAGGCGGCCATTTTGGGTCAAAGGTCAAATTTTGGTCATTTTTCAGTTTTACTCATGTCGAACTTTGACGAACTCCTTCTCAGGCGTTCGACCTATCGGCTTCAAACTTGGTCAGAATGCAGTTAAGGCATGGGCCTTTAAAAGTTATCAAAAAAATTGACTTTTCGTATATGTTCAGGGGGCGTGGTGGAGCGGTGAACTTGGCGTACTCGCCGAAACAAACGAAACGCTATAACTTTGACATTTAAAGGTCTATTGACACCATGCTTTATCCTAGAATAATGAAACTTGGTACACATATGTATCTCATCAGGAGCTACAAAAAAGTCTCTTGGAGCAATGGTCCAAAGCCAACAGGAAGTCGGCCATTTTAGGTCAAAGTCACAATTTGGTCTATTTCATTTACGTCATATCTGAGCGAACTCGTCCTAGAGCTTTCGAGATCCAGGCGTCAAACTCGGTCAGCACTATCTTGAGGCATTGAAGGTCAAAAGTTATCAAAAGAATTTTTCTAAGTCAAAGCATGTGGGCGTGGCCTTAGGTCAAAGTCAAATTTGGTCTATTTCATTTACGTCATATCTGAGCGAACTCGTCCTAGAGCTTTCGAGATCCAGGGGTCAAACTCAGTCAGCACTATCTTGAGGCATTGAAGGTCAAAAGTTATCAAAAGAATTTTTCTATGTCAAAGCATGTGGGCGTGGCCAAGCCTCAAATCTGGCCATTTTCCATGAAACATCAATTACGTCATATCTGAGCGAACTCGTCCTAGAGCTTTCGAGATCCAGGCGTCAAACTCGGTCAGCACTATCTTGAGGCATTGAAGGTCAAAAGTTATCAAAAGAATTTTTCTAAGTCAAAGCATGTGGGCGTGGCCTTAGGTCAAAGTCACAATTTGGTCTATTTCATTTACGTCATATCTGAGCGAACTCGTCCTAGAGCTTTCGAGATCCAGGCGTCAAACTCGGTCAGCACTATCTTGAGGCATTGAAGGTCAAAAGTTATCAAAAGAATTTTTCTATGTCAAAGCATGTGGGCGTGGCCAAGCCTCAAATCTGGCCATTCTCCATGAAACATCAAGCTAAAATAACTTCCTAATATAAGCTCCCAGCTTCACCAAACTCACTGACATCGATCCTTGTTCACCCCCCTGCAGGATTCCATTGTAATAATTGGTGGGCGTGGCCTAATTCCTCAACAGCACCCTCTAGAATATTTAAAAAAAACAGCCCCCAGCCATGCTTTATCCCAGAATAATGAAACTTGGTACACATGTGTATCTCATCAGGAGCTACAAAAAAGTCTCTTGGAGCAATGGTCCAAAGCCAACAGGAAGTCGGCCATTTTGGGTCAAAGGTCATTTTCCAATGTTTTTGAATTGCGTATTTAAACAAACTCCTCTTAGGGATTTTGAAGGATTGCATTTAAACTTGGTTAACATGCCCTTAACACATTGGACAGTAAAAGTTATCAAAAGTTTGCGTTTTCGTTTATGCTAAAGCGGCGTGGCCAGGCCTCAAACTTGCGCTTCATGCGTCCCCTACATTATTTCTATAGTCCCATCTCAGTGATACATCATCCGATCTGAACCAGATTTATTGTGCATAATCAGTGAGACCTTGTGGACACATTGATATTGTTGTTTAACATATGACTCCAGAGCGCCCCCTAGATTATTCAAACTGTTATATCTCAGTGATACATCATCCGATCTGAACCAGATTTATTGTGCATCATCAGTGAGCCCTTGTGGACACATTGATATGGTGGGCTAACATTTGACTCAAGTGCGCCCCCTACATTATTTCTATAGTTATATCTCAGTGATACATCATCCGATCTGAACCAAATTTATTGTGAATAATCAGTGAGCCCTTGTGGACACATTGATATTGTGGTTTAACATATAACTCCATAGCGCCCCCTAGATTATTCAAACTGTTCTATCTCAGTGAGACATCATCCGATCTGAACCAGATTTATCGTGTATCATCAGTGAGACCTTGTGGACACATTGATATTGTGGTTTAACATGTGACTCCAGAGCGCCCCCTAGATTATTCAAACTGTTATATCTCAGTGAGACATCATCCGATCTGAACCAGATTTATTGTGCGTGTGCACCCCTGGTGCGGAGTAGACACGAGAGACTTCGAAATGGCGACCGAGCGGACGAGCTGGAGCTCGCGCGGTCGCCTCAATAAGGTCCGAGCGGCGCTAAGCTGCTTCGGGCCTCAATGCTGCTTGCAGCTTTAATTATTATTATTATTAAACTGTTTAGTTTATTTACTATGTTGTGCTTGGATGACCTTAATTTCCCATGAAGTCTGTGAGTTTGCGATGTCTTTGTCATTTGTGGGGTTATTGAAATATTTGTCTTTGTCTTGGGCATGACCTAACATCCCCCCCCTTGAGGTCATGGGGGACCACGAACACAGGTGAGGATGTCCGTCCATGGGCACAAGTTAGGATGCCATTGTTTAGTTTAAGCTGTTTTCGCAGCTGAAAGTAGACAGTACATAGGAACCTTATAGGTTTCGGCCAACGTTTCTTTTTACGTTTACCTCTTTCTGTGTAATTCAGGTGTGTCACAACCATCGGCGCACTTGCAGGTGTGTCTGATTGTTCAGACTGATTGTTCAGACTGCGACAGGTCACTGTCGTTGTGTGTGTTCTTTGAGTCTGTAGAAACTATGCCATTTCTGATTAGTTCTAGACTCAAATGCTCTTGAACCAAGGTTTCATCGAAAGCTTGGCTGGTTACCGATTTATCCGTCCCAGAGTACAGCACAACGTCTTCGGTGTGGGATCCGTGGATCTCCACACCTTCGTCTACCTGTGGTAGGTAGTGTTCAGTGAGTGCTGAATGTTTCAGCTTGCAGAGGAGGTTCTCATGTTGGGCCAGGGTTGGGTTCAACTGTTGAGTCTCTTCTGCCTCACCAGTTTTTGAAGGTTCACTTACCGGGCTAGTGTTCTCAGTTGAGGAGTCATCTGTGCCTTCTGCGGTACCGTCTGTTAGACAGACCGTGTCATGACCTTCAGGATCTTGTTGACTGTCAGCATTTTGTTTGCTGTCAGCATCTTTATTGTCAACATCTGTGGCATCTGTGTCGATGTTATCAATGTTAACTGTGTGCTCTGAGTTTTTGTGAAAGATAGTGCTGCACAGCGCTCCAGGTTGGTCAATGTTGATAGTGTCATTATCAATGATAACGCCACTCATTATATCAGGTTGGTCCAGCACTGTAACCTTCAAATCTATTAACAAACTACTTACTTCCTCTGTCTCTTCCGAGCATAGAGGTGTTGGGCCTTTGTTCTGGGACATTTGTGACACTTTGCACGTCTCGAACTGTTCTGTTCGAGGCGCGGGAGGTGTAGTTCCGAGGCTCGGGGGTTTCTGTTGGGACCACGCATTGTTACATGACATTAGGAACTCATACTTCAATTTCTTTTGAAGTTCACCCACCGGTAGACCTTGGTTTTCACCCACCTGGTTCGATCTGAACCATTTTGGGTCTCTTAGAGAGTGAACACCTACCTTTTGTGGTTCATCGCTTGTCTCAGACTTTTCAATCTGAGGTGCTCTAGGAGCAAGGCTCCCTTTAAACCATTTTGAGTCACTGTTCCAGTTGGCACCAACATTTCGTTGTTTGTCAGTTTGAAAATCTAGGTTATTCTTGCTTGCATTATCCAACCTTTCTATCAACCGACATATGTTCTCCATCTCTTCTGAGGTCAGAGGGCCTTTGATACAACAGTGTTTATTCCCGTTTTCTATAGGAGAGAGAACCTCTTCTATTTTTAGCGATTGGGATTTGACCTTTTGACCTGGGTACACCTCAGAGGGTGTTTTGCTTTGCATGTGAGCCTCAAAAGCCTTTACAGCACACTGTTTAATTTCATCCATTGATGTTACCTCTAATTCACACAAGGTGCGCCGTGGTACCTTGTATCTTATATCAGAGATTAGATTATCTCTGAAAACAGATTTGAAAATCGCACATTCTTCCAGTCCCGGTTCCTTTATGTCACCTGAATACGCCTGGAGAATCCTGTCGTAATACATCAATGGATGTTCATCTTTTCTCTGCAAGACATTACAGGCAGCATAGTATTCACTACGCATTGTGACAGATTCTCTCTCTGTGCGAGGTGCTTGGGGAGCAGGTCCATGGCTTGTGGGTTCCAGTTAGGACCCCTTGTTGTATGAGTCTACTAGAGGCACATACTGTATGAGCCTTGGACGTGCACCTTCTTGAACTTCCATCTTAGTTTTGATTTTTTGTGAAAATCAACAAGACAGTTCTTATTTTAATGTGTGCAGATAAGTCTTCACTTTTAATGTAGCACTGAGTCAATCAAACCAACCAGCTATGTGGTTTAAGTGTTTCACTGTGTAATAAGTATTTCTATTCATAGGTACCTTCTTTCAGGTTTTACCCTTAAATGAATTGTAAAAGTTAAATGCCCTCTTGCAGTGTTAACTTTAAATATAACTTATTTTTTAACAACAGTTACTAACTAACCCAAGCATGATTTCTGTTCTACTTACTCAAACACTTTTTTTTAAAGATTTGAAATAAATGCAATATTCACACTAAAATGTTCCCAGGATGCTGCTCCATCATGCCTTAAAATAAACTGGAGTTTTTTGTATGCTTAGCATAACATTACAGATGTTATTCCAAATAAAAATCAGTGATTTTGTTATTAATTTGTTGTTCTTTGACATCTTCAAATTTGTTCTGCTATCTTTGTTTTAGATTTTTTGTTAGATTTTTTGTGAAAATCAAGTCAGCAGATGCTTTGTTTGTTATTTTAAACTTTTTATTTAAAATAAACTGGAGTGCACAGAATAACTTTAAAAGATGTTTTAAATTAAATGCATCTATTCTGTGTAAAATTTTCCTGTTCTCATTCTTTTAACCAGCAGATTGCAGGTTTTTAAAGCTTAAATTTACCACAATGTGACTGTAATTACTCTTCCTGGCCGCTATAGAGGCGCTGTTGGCTCTAATGCTGGATCCCCACCGCACGCATCTCGCGCAGCCGAAACAGCCACTTTACATTGAAAGTCTATGGGGGACGCGCATCTTGGAGCAGCGGGTCGTGTCGCGGCGCATCTACAGCATACAAGCAGCGCGAAAGTGAGCAGCAGCTGTTTCCTACTCCCGCGTCGCATCCGAGCAGCGACTGTGGAAGCACGGAATGCCGTGCTTCCACAGCTCGCTTCAGCTCGCTGCTCAGCAGCAAACAATCAGGACCAATCAGGAGAGACTCTGCCATGTGATCACGCAACATGTAAACAGGTAAACATGGAGGAGAAACTTACAGCAGGTCGTCAAACTGGGCGCGGGTGACACGGAAGTACCGCTGAAAGCGCTCCTCGTCTGCGCGCAGCTCCTGGATCAGATGGTGAAATTCACCGAATTCATGACGCCTCTCTAATGTGGGGTGAATCCAGAATCGTCGTTGTGCACGGCGTCTGCGTGTTGCTGCTTTGTAGATTAAGTACAACAAGGCAATTCTTCGTATTGCGTCCGCCATTTTTCTGAGACCGGAAATAAACAAACACCACCACCGGAAGAGGACCAACACGCTCCTCCTCCCACTGCAGACGCGTTAGATGAGGACAGTCATCTGTTGACAAGCAGCCAGTACAGTGCGTTTGGAGATTTTTGGAAGCGCGATATGCTTTAGGTGAGGATGAGGCATAAGGCCGCGTTGACTACTGCTAATTCCTTTAGCTTGAAAATGTCGGTTACGTACTGTAACCCTAGATTCTATGAGTGTGGGCGTAGCCCTTTAAGCCACGCCTTTTGGGTTTACCCTGTGCTTCGCACCAACATTGAAAACTTCTAGTCCACGCCCACCTGCTGTGGGCCCACGCCCTCGGTCCATAAAAACCCCTGTCGACCGAGGAACTGCTCCCAATGGCAAAAACAATTTTTTCAGCCAAAGAGAGCCAATGGGGCCTCAAGGCTTAAAGGGCTACGCCCACACTCATAGAATCTAGGGTTACAGTACGTAACCGACGTTCTATTTCCTGTGGGCGTAGCCCTTTAAGCCACGCCTTTTGGGTTAAAGGGCGGAGCACGATATGGTCCATGCCCCATTGGGTCTGACTGAAACCATAACACACTCAGGCAACCGCCACACCTCAATAAGCATGAATATGCACTGTCAATTGAGACAAAAGGGTGCATTATATAGCAGGTGGACAATCCTCATCATTGTAGTGGACATGACCTTGTCCACTTTTAAGACACCTGTGTACTTTTGAACTGTCCAGTGATGACCTTTACTGACCTCTCAGTAAAGCAGGACATTTAACACAATTATTCCATTAGTTATAATCTGAGGACATATAGTCACTAAAAGAGACTATTTCTATATCTTGATTTTATTCTAATGTAATCAAGAATAACTTTTCTCATTTTCATGATATGTGCTTTTATGCTGTGTTATTCTGAAATGTGTTAATTACTGTCTTCACTGCTGTGTTTAAAGGTGAAGCCTTCGGGTCACAGAGACCGGACGGTTTTGTTTAGAAACTCAGAGACAGTCTGATGAGCAGGGCTCCAGCGTTATCTGTCTTTTTTCCTAAACATTTCTCTCTGCTGCTGGCTTGTAACCTTGGGTTTGATAAAGCAAGTGAACTCCTCTCTGTGTTCCTGCTTTTAAGTTCTAACTGTGCGGAAACGCTTCAGCCCTTTACATCATCATGTGATGGTAAATGAACGACTCTGAATTCATAATCAGAATCAACAAAGCAGATACAACTGTTTCAATCATCAATAAGTCTATTGATAATGAAAGACAATCACTCTGCTACAACCCTGAGAACATAATGCATCAGGGAGGAGCTGGAAACGTTCTGTAACCAAAATAGATACAGGGAGTCGCTGACGACCAAGAGGCAGCCTGAACAGATGTCCTGCACAGAAGACCTCCGTGCAGGGCTGTGGAACTGCAATCCCTCTAGAGAAGTGAACTCTTATTTGTTCAGGGGGCTGGAGGCCAGGAAGCTGTATGCCAGAGAAATGGCCTCATATAGCCAATGTGACAACCGCTGATAGGTCAAGGTTGACCCTGAGATTGTCCTCTGAAGGCACAAAAAGCTTATCAGACTTAAGCATTGCAGCAGTGCGTGTCACATAACACTTTAGCGCCCGCACTGGACAAGACAAATGTAGGCGTTCTTCCTCTGCAGAAAAGGAGGAGGAGAACAAAGCCGTTCAGTGAATGATTTAAACTTTGAATGAACACGTCAAGCTTTAAGGCTAAAAGCAGGGATGGTCTAAGTTCAACTGAACTCCCTTCCCTCTTAATCATTTTGTCTTCCTTTAAGAGAAGGAGAAACAGAAGTCATTTACTCCTTAGCCGAATTTTGAACCAGCAACAGAGCTGGTTTAAGGATAAAAGCTTTAACTGTATCTGGTCTAACGGGTCAAATGGATCCCTAGTTAGTGAACTCAGCACAGTAACTAGGTCCCATTGTGTGACTAAGGTGCGAGAATCGGAGTAAGACGACGAGCACCTTTCAGAAAAACGTTTTAACAGGGGATGATTAAAACCTGTTCTATCATTGAATCCCCCGTGGCAGGAAGACATTGCTGCAGTATAAGTTGTAACCGTGCTGCAGGCTAAATTTCTGACCAGCCATAACTGTAGACATGGGAAGATGGAACCCAGAGAAAATGAAGATGGGTCCAACTGACTTCCCAGGTACCATTGCTGACAAGCAACCATTTGACGCATACCGGTAAACACTTTGGACACGCTACAGGGTAGTGCATAAAGACGTCTTTTTAGAAAAATTCAAGACTTTCTAAACATTAACGTTCAGCAACCAGATCAGTAAATGTTGACCTATCACAGGGAAACTCTTAGTTGCTGTAGCACCGGAACCATGGTGTGTTCTCCGGGGCGATCAGAATCACTGATAACGCCACCTCCTTCACCCTTTCCAGTAGCTCCAGTGGCAGCTAGACTGGAGGAGAGAACATAAAACGTTCTTATTTTTATTTTGGCCCACAGTTTGTGTGCCAATGTGTCCATCCCAGTGGGGGTTGTCCTGGGGCTTCAGGAAAAGAACAGTGGGCACTGAGTGTTCTCCTGAGTGGCCAATCTAGCACGGCGGGGGGTGAGAGAGCCGCCCGCAGCGATTTCAAGTGTGTGTGTGCGCCCGGCAGATCAGACTTCTGGCTGTGATCAGCGACTGCTGAACAGCTGTTGAAACACTGCTAGCAGGTCGCTCTTGTAATGAGTCCACGAGGCTCAAAGAGATTTACCTGACTAAATAAAGGTTGAATGAAAAAACTGGGCTAAACGCACACGCCCTGGTGATTTATGTACGTGACGTCTAGTGTTTCAGACATTGTGTACTGACAGCAGCGACCAGAATGTTTATGTGAAGGGACGTACCTGGCGGCCACGCCCCCCACCCCCCATACTGACTGTGACAGGCAGGAGCCATCCCGTTCAGAAAACGGGATGCGTCTGTTTGAATGACGTCACTTTGCTCAGGGCTCTGACAAAGTCCAGGGTTTCCCCCTAAAGACCAGGTCCATCTCAAATAAACATTCTGACTAGTCCACATTAAATGTGACTGGTCGGAACTCATTCTTTGGTATCTATAGGCTAATATAATGACGGGTAGACAGACTACACGATTTTATGTTAAAAGAGCTTGCCATACTGGTCCGTTTCCAGTGATGAGAAACCGTGACATGAGCCAGTTGTGGTGTACTGGGTCAATTTTCTGACCTAAAAAAACCATCTCTGAAAAAACGGTGCATGTGTAGTAAAATTAATTTTACTACCACGCGAACGGCAGCCGTCATTCCTGACAATCTCATTATAACGCTGGAACTGACCTGTGTGAGGCTGACGTACTGAAGAGTGACGTCAGCTGCTCTCTCCTCTGTTCCAACACAACAGCTGAGGAGCAGAGGGTCGTCTCAGTAAATACTTTATGCACTGGAGTAACTGAGCTGTTTCCCCAGTTTATGGCGAAAAACCAAGTGGGACATTTATTCACCAGTCTGGGCTTCCGCTTCTTCTAGGAGCGAGACAGAAGCAATCGATCCTCGGGCCGAGTGACAGAGTTGTCATGCTCCTTGACGCAGCGGTAAACACCGCCAGATAACCCTCGTGCAGATGCAGGGAGCGGACTGACGTGACATGCAGTCGTACTGATAGCAAACCTTTTGAAAAAACAAACCTGAGGAATTCCCTGTGTTTGTTTGATTGAAATGTGGGAACGCGTCTCTGCGATCGATTGAGACGAACCCAACTCCGTGTCACGTATTTGAAAATACGTTTTATTGTCAGCATATGGAAGAGATGACTCACGTGATAGGTTTGTTGTAAATCTTCAAATCCAGAAAACTGCCCGAGTGTGTTTGATTCTTTGGAAACAAAGTATTTTGAATAGAAAACGGTTCCGTCCTCGCTCGAGGGGGACTCCGGAAATGACGTATTTCGCTAACAGTTCCTGTAGTTCCAAACTGCAGCGCCCTTTGCTGAAGATGTTTTGTCTTCAGAAAACTGCAATGAGCCGGTGCAGCGTCTCTGCAAACTGCAGAGTGTAATTGTTGTGAATAGTCGTCTTAACCAGTTAGAGAGCAGGTCTGAAGCTAGACTGCGCTGTAATTTAACAACGTTCTGCTGCACAGGAGAAATAGCTTGTCCTCTATCGCCACCTAGTGAACGAAGTCCGCAATGGCCCATAGGAGGCTCTTCTCACGACCCCTGCTGCACTGAGCCCAGTTGACTCGTGTAGTTCGGTGGTTTTACCTGATCTGTCCAGCTTGTGGAAGAGACGTAAAAGGTCCTGGCTGAAACAACTGTTATCAGACCATGCATGAGAAAAACGTCTTTTTGAGACGGGTCAGAGACAATACCTGTTGCCTGACCCGATGTTGAAGAAGACAGAAAAGTCCTGGTTGGAACCAATGTGTCCAGGCCAGGCTCATGACAGTTAACTGTGTTAACAAGTGCAGATGTTTGTCTACATGACTGTGCAGTGCATCGCTGTGCCTGCTGCTGGCAGTCACGTACGCATGCCCCCGTCTGCGTGTGGGGAGGCGGGGCTTGAGTGGTTACCGGGGGAACATCGGAACCACTCGTAGCTCGGCTTTGTGTGAAAGAATGTGCTTTGTTATCACTGCACGAACCTGGAGATGTGTTCACGGACCTCCGGAAAAAAAAGCAACCAGCATGTCTGAACAACAAACACTGTTTTCAAGACAGAAACTTTATTTTCAGAACTCAAAAAGCTGTAAAAAACATCCCCTTCACAGCGTCATTTTTATTTCATGTCCTCCTTGCACCCTGGTGCTGGCCGGTCCACGTTGACTGTTGGCGGCCCCTACCTCTGGAGCTCCCGGTCCGCTGGTAACAGTGACCCGGGTGTCCTGGAGCTGGGGTCGGCGGTATGCCTTGCTCTGCTCCCTAGGGCGCACCGGTCCGTGTGCGGCACAAGGGTCTGCCCGAGGTGATGCTGCATGCTTCTTCACCTGCTCGAGCGCGCACCTGGGTGCTGCGTGAAACTGTGTCCTCACGTGTTTCACTGGTTTCAGTGCAAACCACAGAGCTCAGAGCTGCTAGGCTGCAGCGGTGTAACAGCAGAGAAGCCTGGATCGTGCGCTCCCGAGTCCTCGTGATGGGAGCACAGGGCGACACGGGCTTGTTGTCTGCGCTCTGCAGCGGGGATTCCACGTCTGAACAGCTGGGTCAGATTGTTCCCTCTGGCTGCTGTTTTTAGCTGCGAGTCCTCCTGCCAGCAGCGAGGATGGAGTCTGAGTGGTGCGTTCAGTGACCTCCACCAGCGCACGTGGCTCATCTGATGTCCTGCGATTGGAGAGCGTCCTGCGTCCTGCTTGTCTGCGGCTTCGAGGCTGAGTGATGCGTTCAGGGACCCTCAGCCCGCACGTGTCTGCGCGACCCAACTTTTATGACCAGGAGCGCGTGGAGCGGCGAATCTGTCCTGCGGCGCTCGTCGTGTCAGAGGCTGGAGTGGAGCTGGGTCTGGTTCTTCAGCTGGGCTGGGCCCAGCTCGTCGGTCGTGGCGGCCATGCCGTCGGTCAAGACTTCTCCCTTGGTGGGGGGTAAGGCCGGCCCCGCGCACTTCAAAGAAGTGGGGCGACGCGGCGGCTAGACATCTCCGCAGGCGGAGGAAAAGGCGAAAAACCGGGTCAGAACCTTCGGGAGGAACATGCCGGCCGCACTAGCTACCCCCTGTGGACGCGTAGACCGCCACAGCTGCTTACCACAGGCTGCGCGGAGCGTCCACCTTCGGTTGAGCCTCCGGTGCCCAGTGGACAGGGGAGGTCAAACCGGAGCTCCTTTTTCTCCTCCTCAGGAGCTGGCAGGCAGAGCACGCGGTTCTGGACCACGGCCTGCTGTCAGTGTTGGACTCCAAAGCACCACTCAGAGTGGGTGCTTGTCCTCCACCAGGATGAAGCAAGAATTCACATCCTGTGCATTTATTGAAGGTCGTTTAAAAAACATGTTGTTGTGATCTTCTTATCTCTCTTATGTAGAGTCTTCAGTTGGTGAAAAAATTTTGGGAGCAGTTCCTCGGTCGACAGGGGTTTTTATGGACCGTGGGCGTTGGCCCATAGCAGGTGGGCGTGGACTAGAAGTTTTCAATGTTGGTGCGAAGCACAGGGTAAACCCAAAAGGTGTGGCTTAAAGGGCTACGCCCACAGGAAATAGAACGAAGACGGTGAAAATCAACTTTTTGGATGAGTTTTAGCCTGGATGTGACAATCGCTTAAACAAACGTTCTTTTAAGAAACAAATCAATTAGATTAAAATGTTTAGAACAGGTTCTGTGAACCTTTAGATTTAAAAAAAAGATATTTTTCCCTTTTTTTTTCTCTCTATCGGGGTCACGTCACTTCCGGTGACGTGTCGTACGTGATGCCTTCACGGACTTTGATGTACCGTTGGAATTTTGTACGAACAGACTCTTTAATCGGTCTAAAACACTTGTAAATATCTCAAAACACAGCGTTTAAACCGTTTCTGATGATATTTCATGCATATAAACAAACCAAGCCAGACAATCTGTCAGAATTGTGTGAACAAAACTGAAATTTGACGTCCGTCAGCATATCACGTGATCACTTTTAACCAATCACAGCACGTAGACAGATGTTAGCGTAGCGTCAGCATAGTTTATCACAAACTTACTCTTTTTCAACTCATAAAACGCTTAAAGCTGCAGTATGTAGCTTTTTTTATGAACATATTTCTTCACTCTGTCACTACCTCCTGACAGACTGATGTTAGCCAGGTAATCTCTGAAAAAAATATATATATATATTGTCCCCTTGCTTCTCCAGGTGGTAAATAAGCATTTCTAAAAAGAAAAGGTGACCCACCATTTTCCAGCCAATAAAAACAGAGTTTGTAACCAGCCAATAAAAACAGAGCTTGAATTTGAATCAGCCAATAAAAACAGAGCTTGAATTTGAAATTTAACAGACCACAAGGGGGCAGAGCGGGATCAGAATGCTTTGCCTGTTGAAAATATTTCTAAGTGCTGGAGTTCTACAGAAACTGCATACTGTACCTTTAAAGAGCGACTCCACACCCTGTGGATCGGTAACTCCTCCCCCGAAGCAGTTTGAAATTTTCCCTCAAAATAGGCGTGTCGAGAGTCGAGCAGGGGAGGAGGTTGAGGTTGTCCTGTGTTCACGCCCCCTCTAGTGGTAAACTCCCACCCCTCCCCAAGTTTAGATTTCAAAATGGCGGATAGTCGCGTCTTCAGTAATACCTAAACTTTTACCAAAATAACAGTTGTAAAATGTTGTTGCGTGCATTTAATCACATACACACACAGCTTATGCGTATGCTTCTGAACACAGAACACATTAAAAACCTGTTTAGCTGCATGGCATGCGGTGTACAGCTGTGTTTGTCATTTTAATTTGCCACATCTTATTACTTAGCACATTACAAAAGTAACGTTTCATAATAAATTTTATTATAAAATATTGATTTTTCCTACCCTCTATAGGGTAGGGTTTGACGCTTTGGCTTATTTTTGTTATGCAACCCAGAACTAAACACACATTGTTTTTTGAACTGACTATTAAAGCTTCAGTATGTAGCTTTTTTTATGAACATATTTCTTCACTCTGTCACTACCTCCTGACAGACTGATGTTAGCCAGGTAATCTCTGAAAAAAAATAAAAAAAAATATTGTCCCCTTGCTTCTCCAGGTGGTAAATAAGCATTTCTAAAAAGAAAAGGTGACCCGCCATTTTCCAGCCAATAAAAACAGAGTTTGTAACCAGCCAATAAAAACAGAGCTTGAATTTGAATCAGCCAATAAAAACAGAGCTTGAATTTGAAATTCAACAGACCACAAGGGGGCAGAGCCACATATGGCTCTGAGGGGGAGGGATCAGAATGCTTTGCCTGTTGAAAATATTTCTAAGTGCTGCAGTTCTACAGAAACTGCATACTGAACCTTTAATTAGCACCAAACAGTGGTAAAATCTTTTATTTGGTTTCCAAATACTGTATCCGTGTTTAGAAACATTCTATAAGCTTGTACAGTACAATATATATTTGTTAGGACATGTATATACAGTATTTGTGTAAGCTATGTGTCAGCTAATCAAAACTGGGCACAGCACAGCTGAAGATTAATGAGAAAATATTTCTTAATGCAAACCAAACCAATTGCAATAAATTTAACAATACATGTACTGTGTATCCTTTAAAATGTTCTTTTCAGATAACTGTGATGACTCAAAGCACCCAGCAGCCACACAGAGTAATTGCAGCCAGGATTACTTTAACCAAGAAGAATGATGCAGAGTCTCGGCCAGAGCTTCATCTCCTGAGACCTGCATCCACGACAATGTTCGTAAAGCTGAGACCCTGGTGTTCGTTTCTGGCTGGAAGGTGGAGCATCCTGAAGGTGGTTGGGACTCCTCGTTCTGCTGTCCACTGCGTCCAAACAGAGGAGCTGGGGTGGTGTCCCATGGGTTTTCAGAACCTTTTGTTGTTTTGAAGTAACTTACTGTTAATAAAATGAATCATAGACAACTAGTTTTTGTAATCAATTTGTTTATTTATTTTTTCCCTCATGCATGAGGACAAATCTGGGACACGATGCAGCGGTCGACTTCCCTCACTCCATCCCGACCCTGGATATTTGCAGTCCTGAAAAGAGAAAAGATCAAAAGTTTAATCTGAGTAACGATGCAGCGGTCGACTTCCCTCACTCCATCCCGACCCTGGATATTTGCAGTCCTGAAAAGAGAAAAGATCAAAAGTTTAATCTGAGTAAATGTAACATTTTAATGGAGAAAGATGTTGATTCAAAATTTCACAGTGTCAACAAATCCCCAAAATGTTGGGACAGGTAGCAATGAACAAATAAACAAGAATTAATGTTGCATAAACTTTTTTTAAACTTTTTTTATATAAATGTCCGCCATAATAAAAGTAATAAATAAAATAATAAAAACATAATTAAATAATAATATTAATACCTGCAGACAGAGGTTAGAGTACAAAAGTAATAAATAAAACATGAATACATGTACCTGGTGAATCAGTTCTCATGTCACCTCCAAAGTGACATGTCAACATGTCTCCTTGATGCTTGATGTCTGTGAAGCACGGCTCAGATTCCCTGGATGTGGAACGCCTCATGGAAATAAAAAAAGAACAACACATTTTAATCACCTTACAAACAAGCATACTGTACTTGTTTTCACTTTGTTGATCTGTTAAACAGATGACCCAGTGCAAAATAAATACTGCTGCTGCCCATGATACTCATTCACAAGTACACATTATTTTATAAATACCTTTGATGCACAACATTATTATTTGCAGCAAAAGTACACCGTGTCTAACACATCGTACTGTAACTAGTACAACAGCTAAAATTAGCGCCAGCTAGTCTTCATACCATACCATACCATACCATACCATACCATACCATTCTTTAAAATACACCCCAAAAATTCTGTGAACGTATCATTTCACATCAGAACAGTTCTACCAAGCTGCGCCCAGTAAAAATAGCAAAATAAATGTCGCTTACACTGACTTTTTCCGTACAGCAACACATCGGAGCTAACAAATGGACCGGGCCCAGAACCAGAACCACGTCGATCCGACAGCTTCAGACACTATTATTCCTGCTTAAAATGTAACAATACCACTTGACAGCAATTTTCCAGATGAACTAAGAAGCTCTTATAGGCACAGTTTTGACACGGAGGTCAACAACAAGTGAATTGCACCTTATCTCTGATTGGGTCGGAACCGGGCTCATTCAGAACCACAAAGAGTGACAATCTTCACCAAAGCAGCTTCCAACAGACGTTTACAAGTTGAGTAAAGACAATTTCTCAGCTTCAAGTGACATTAATCAACAGTTTCCTGTAGCCATGACACACTTTCCCAGCCAAAAAACTACAGTTTTCAGAGTCTAAAAACTTGGACAAAATTATGCCAACATTCAAAGTACAGAAATATTAAATATTAATCTTTCAGAGACACGTACGAAGGCCACCATTATGCAGGGATATATTACTAGTCAGTTTTGCTGATTGTTTTATATTCCAGATGAAAGATTTGAGTAGATTTTATCTGACACAAACTTATCATCAATATTCACGAGTTCTCTCTTTTTAGATTAATATAAATAATTCTGTGACTAGACCAGATGCAATTCACAGGAAACGTTAAACTTATGTTGGTACAGCAGGACTGGACCATTTATTTAACATAATTATAAATTACATCACAACATATTTACATGATCGATCAGTTTCCTACGACTAACTGTTCACAGCTTAAAACTTAGGAACAACAGGACACAAGTTATCAATCTTATAATAACTTATATCTCTGCAGGCTTTTAACTTAGTTCTGGCTTAGAAAGATGAAAGTTTAAGAGGAGGATGGAAGAAAAGATGGAGGGAAGTCGTTATGACTTAGGGTAGGAATGAAATTCAACCAGGCTGACACTTTCCATACGACTTCGGCTAAACACAGGTACGCTGGTAACATTGACAACTCTTTATACCTGGCCAGACGGTCAGTCAAGAACGGAATTTCCTTGATGTCCGAGTGAGAGAGGCAGACCAGCCTTAGAGGTTACCTTTCAGCATCTCCTGCGTCCGCTTTGAATGGCAGCAAAGCGGCACGTCCTGGTTGGTTTTTCAGAGTAAAAGCGTTCTTGGATGAATCTTCACTACAGGTTTGAGAAAAATGTATAATGATCAACATTTTGAAATAACATTGGATTTCCAACTTGAATTAAACAGTTTAAATTAAACAGTCTTTGACTATCAAACATTGAATTCAATAATGCTTACTTAACACAAGGTTATTCATTAACACAAAATAAAGGAATAAGAGAGTCTCTTATGACTTATTGTGTTTTGATTCAAAATAATGTAATAAAATAGTGTTAATGTCTTTTTACTGAAAGTATCAGTGGTGTCACTGGGACAGTTCAAAGTGACGAAGGTGTATCAGAGACCACCGTCTGGTTCACTACAATTAAAAGTAGATAGTAAATACATAAAGCAATGAAAGAGAATACAGGTAATCCCTGACTTACGAGCGCATCAACATACAAGTTTCCGGACTTACGAGCTCACTAGCGAACAGTAAATTTGTAAAGAACATACAGAAAATACAGCACTTTTATGTGTTTTTAGATGAAAGTGTGTTAGCTAACCATTTGGAAACAAGTTTCTGAGCATGTTTATGAACTATTATGAAAGTTTGTGATGAAAAACGAGTGTTCGTAGTAGCGCTAACATAAATTTTCCGACTTACGACCGAAAATCCGGACTTACGAGCAACACGTGTTTCGGGTTCCGACGTACGAGATTTCATGTTATGAAATAGTCGTAGGAACGGAACTTGCTCGTAAGTCGGGGACCCACTGTAGTATGAATGTACTGTAATGTGAAATAAACCTACATATTTTGCCATTGAAAATACTGTATATTATATGGTTAAGTCAAAATGTGTCTTCCATATAAAATGTGTCAACGCTTTACAGATTATTGTCCTGATGCAGGCTCAATAAATGTAGTCCTCTGGACAGATCCTTCTTTGTATCAAAAAGACTTCTTCAGTCTGAGGAGCTGGGACAAACACAGTCATCTTTCCTCCTTGATAGAGAGGAACGATGCTTTGAGAGAGGAGTAAAGGAGGTAGTGCTGGACAATAATTCAATAACAATAAATATCGCTATATACTTTTATTCAATAACGATGATATGAAGTTTAAGCATATTTTCAATATTTTGATAGGATTTTACAACGTTTCACTGACGCTTTTCCTGTTCGGATTGAAGCGCCCAGACAGAAAAAGCTGTGACACAATGTTTTATGATATTTCTGGGTAAGTGAAGGATCGGCAGTTGTTTAAAAGAAAACAAACACAGACTCCTTTAAAATGATGTGTCATTTATTAAAAAGGTCTGTGACAGAAAAAGGAAAAACAACAAAACAAACAAAGTTGTACAATCACCTCAGATGTACAAGTCACACACAAACTGTTATTTGCTAGGGTAAATTGTGTCATATCCCCCCGCCACAAAAACAGCACACACAATCTCAAGGCATTTGATGTTACAGAATTCTCACCATGACACAGAGTCGGGAAGCCACTTCAACTCAGATGAGAAGCAAACATCTATCACGGACTAGACACCTGGATCAAGGTTCACAGTAGACTTCAACGTTTCTGTCTGAGTGGTTCCATCTTATACCTTGAGGTGTGTGCATGCATGTGTGGGTGTGTGTGTGTGTCTTTGTGCAAGTACTATGACTTCACCTCATCTTGGGCAACACATGTTTTAAGTGCGAGGCAGTGCCTTGCACGGGTGAGGGATAACATTTCTTATTTGACTAGCCTGTTGCAACTCTTACCAAAAAAGCTGCCAAGGTCATGTGGGAGAAAACGAGCTCAGTTTTCCCAAATAACTCTGCGCCTGATAAAACCTAGACGCAAAACCAAGTTGATACAGTTTTAAGGGTCAGCTTGACACTAAACTAGCCAGGCATATTCACAATTGTTGCAGAAAGCATTAAAAAAATTGATAAACATTAATCAGAAATATTAAATTGATAAACATTAGTCAGAAACATTAATAATAAAACTCTTATCTCACACAAATATGTAAGTGCGTGGTGACGTAGATGTTATGCAGCGCTCAGTCCAGCAGGCGTTTGCAGTAGCAGGCTAGGCTAAGCTAATCTCCAATGCGTGTTAAGTTTTCGCTTCACAACGAGTGCCCATGACCGTCAGAATGTGACTGAACAAAGTTTCACAAGCGAAGACAAAGCAGACGAGATCACTGATAAGAGAGGAAAAACTACAGGTAGTCCCCGATTTACGAGCGCTCTGATCTACGAGGTTCCAGACTTACGAGCTGGCGAATTATTGGAAAAAACGCAAAAAATACTGAGTTTTCCTGTGTTTTTTCACCACAGTTCGTTAGCTAAACATGTGGACACACGTTTCCGATCATTTTTATGCACTCATAAGCAGTTTTTCGATGAAAAACGAGTGTTCGTAGTCGCGCTAGCAAAACCGTTCCAATTTACGAGCGAAATTCCGGACTTACGAGAAGCGTGGCGGCCGTTCCAAATTACGAGATTTCCGGTTTACGAGCGCCTTGTTGTAACGGATCTCGCTCGTAAATCGGGGACTACCTGTAATTTGTCGGTGTGGACGTAGTTCGGCTTTCTAAGGTCTGTTAAAACTGCAGGTTTCTGCTGCAGCGAGTCCTACTCAGTCTCTTTATGCCTCAAAACGTGACGGAGAGTCGTTCTAACTAGCAGTGGAAACATACGTAACTTGTTTAATCTGAAGAGTTTCCACTCGATAGAATAGGATGAGTCAGAAGATGAAACACAATAAAGTTTGAGCCAACCCTGAAACCCTGAAACTACATCGTACTGAAACAAACGGCAGCGCTGCATTTTTTCCATTTATTCAAAATAAAACAAATTTCATCAGAAAGGGAAAAAAAACACTGAATGAAAAGTTGCAGAAAGAAGAAAATAGTCTTAAAATATCTGCCCCTTATTTAAAAAAACAAAATAACTACAAACAACAACCTTAACTTGAACAATCTCCAAACTGAAGGAAAAAAAACAGGTATCCTTCACCTGCACTATACGTTCCCAACAACTTTAATTTAATCATCTTTTAAAACATAAATATTTTTATAAATATTTATGGTGATATCAAGTCAACTTCACAATCCTGTTTCCTGAATTACAACTCCGCTCCTTCAGACTAGTTCTAAATGAAGGTTTTACAAACATTTACACTCCCTTCAGGTTATAATTACTCTTTTTAACAAATTTTAATTGAATATTTGGGGGTAATATTTTTACGAGTTTTATACATGACTTGTAAAATACTATGTTCAACCAAATCATAAAATTTTAATAATTTCAATTGATTAAATAATATATTTGTTGGGTGACCATAGCACTTCTTAATAATTCTTATAGCTCTTTTTTGTAAAATAAAAACACGGTTTGTAATAGTTTTGCATGCTTTTCCCCAAACTTCAATACAATAGATTAAATATGGAACAATAATTACATTATACAATATATACAAAACTTTGTCATTCAAAAACTATTTTACTTTATACAGTAATGCAATTGATTTTGTTATTTTTATTCTTAAGTAATTTACATGAGATTTCCATGTCAGCTTCTCATCAATAACACCCAAAAGTTTTATTTAATTAACTATGAATTTCAATGCTGTAAATTTTAAAGATGTTTAAAGTTAAAACTATTAATATTGACACAGTTGAGAATTTTATGGCAAGAAAGTTCATGCTCAATAATCCAGGTACCAAACCCAATAATTCTCAGTCGGGTCATCTGGACAGTTTCTTTTTTATAGAAACTGGATGGAGGATGGAGTGAAAAGTTTCTATAAAACAGAAACTGTCCAGATGACCCGACTGAGAATTATTGGGTTGAGAATTTTATGTTTATTTAATGGTGATTTCTATTTTTTGGAGGCTAAATACAAACAAAAGGTGAACATTAATGTATTTGTATAGTTTATAGTTTTTTTAGGCTTTTATATTTTTTATATCGATATCGAATTATATCGTTATCGACCGAAATTAAAAACTATATTGTGATAACATTTTGGCCATATCGTCCAGCCCTAAAAGGAAACCATCTTTGTGAAAAGAAACTGTCCATCATTAAACAGAGGTGGAGGCCTCCGGGTTCAACTGTCCCCTCTTACAATGCTGTTATTGCTAGCATCTTACCGTTCATATAAAATATTTGATAATGTTCTTATAGAAACAATTCTTGAATAATGTTCATACTGTGTTAATGCTACATGCTTGTCTCAGGCTACTTCTTGTTTTGCCATTAACTCTAAAACAGTTATTGAATAGTTTATATATGTACTACTGTACACCTAATGAGTTTAAAAATATTTCAGGTCTCCGTTTTCTGCATGTAAACGCTCGTAGCCTTCTAAAAAAACTTGATGAATTGAAAATCCTAATCACTTCTTCTGGGGCAGATGTGATCGTTATCTCTGAAACTTGGCTCAACGATTCTGTTTTGAAAAATGACTTGGCCATCCATCCATCCATTTTCTTCCGCTTATCCGGGGTCGGGTCGCGGGGGTAGCAGCCTAAGTAGGGAGGCCCAGACTTCCCTCTCCCCAGCCACTTGGAGCAGCTCCTCTGGGGGAATCCCAAGGCGTTCCCAGGCCAGCCGAGAAACATAGTCCCTCCAGCGTATCCTGGGTCTTCCTCTGGGTCTCCTCCCGGTGGGACATGCCCGGAACACCTCACCAGGGAGGCGTCCAGGAGGCATCCTAACCAGATGCCCGAGCCACCTCAACTGGCTCCTCTCGATGTGGAGAAGCAGCGGCTCTACTCCGAGTCCCTCCCGGATGACTGAGCTTCTCACCCTATCTCTAAGGGAGAGTCCAGCCACCCTGCGGAGAAAACTCATTTCAGCCGCTTGTATCCGAGATCTTGTTCTTTCGGTCATAACCCAAAGCTCATGACCATAGATGAGGGTGGGAACGTAGATCGATCGGTAAATTGAGAGCTTTGCCTTTTGACTCAGCTCTCTCTTCACCACGACAGACCGGTACAGCGCCCGCTTCACTGCGGACGCTGCACCTATCCGCCTATCGATCTCACGCTCCAGTTTTCCCTCATTCGTGAACAAGATCCCGAGATACTTAAACTCCTCCACTTGGGTAAGGACCTCCTCCCCGACCCGGAGAGGGCACGCTACCCTTTTCCGGCTCAAGACCATGGCCTCGGATTTGGAGGAACTGATCCTCATCCCGGCCGCATCACATTCAGCTGCAAACCGCTCCAGCGAAAGCTGTAGATCACGAGCTGATGAAGCCAATAGGACCACATCATCTGCAAAAAACAGAGAAGCGATTCTAAGGCCACCAAAACGGATCCTCTCAACACCTTGGCTGCGCCTAGAAATTCTGTCCATAAAAGTTATAAACAGAATCGGTGACAAAGGGCAACCTTGGCGGAGTCCAACTCTCACCGGAAACGAGCCTGACTTACTGCCGGCAATGCGGACCAAGCTCTGACACCGGTCGTACAGGGACCTAACAGCCCATATCAATGGGCCTGGTACCCCATACTCCCGGAGTACCCCCCACAGAACCCCCCGAGGGACGCGGTCGAATGCCTTTTCCAAGTCTACAAAGCACATGTAAACTGGTTGGGCAAACTCAAATGACTTGGCAATCAATGAATTTAAGATCTATCGTTGTGACCGTAATACAAGGGGAGGTGGAGTCGCTATTTACATCAGAGATTCTTTGGCTGCCAGGATTGCATCTAAAAAAACAATCGCAAACCAGTTTGAGGCTTTAGCTGTGAACATCACTTTGAAAGGAGGTCAGCCCTTAACTGTTGTTGGTTGTTATCGTCCCCCCTCCGCAACACCTGAAGCTCTGTCCTCCCTGACTGAATTCATAGGAAATTTAAAACACAATGAGATCGTTTTGGCTGGAGATTTCAACATTGATTGGAATAAGTCGACCCCCCTCTGTGATAAATTCAAAGAATGTTGCCTATCTCTCAACCTAACACAACTTATCGATTCTCCCACCAGACCAAACATAAAATGTCCCGAAAAATCTTCTATCTTAGATCTGTTTTTCACAAATGCACCTCACAAATTTCCTGGTATAGGTGTATTTGCCAACGTTTTGAGTGATCATTCCGTAATAGCAGCTCTTAGATCTACTAAACTTCCACCTGCTAAGCCCAGAATAATTCAAAAAAGGGATTTGAAACGTTTCAGTGAACAGTCATTCCTTTGGGATCTATCCCTCTTTGATTGGCAACGTATCCTACAAATCAATGACGTGAACACCGCTTGGAACTATTTTCACAATAGTTTCATTCTCTTTGTAAACAAACACGCACCTTTCCGGCAGTTCAGGATAAAGAGCCGTGACAGCCCCTGGTTTACTCCTGAACTAGCTGATCTCCTGCACTGGAGAGATCATCTTTGGGCCGCAGCGAGAAAATCACACTCAGACACTGATTGGTTGAAATTTCGGCAGCTAAGGAATAAATGTACAACTGCCATCAAAGCCGCAAAACGTAACTACTTCTTATCTCAGACCTCCAAAAATCTAAACGATCCTAAAAAATTCTGGAAAACCATCAAATCTCTCTCAGGCACCCCCAATCATCATCTGACCTCCCATCACAATTTCTTGTTGACTCTGTTCCTGTGTCAAATAAGCACGAGATCCTGAACTGTTTCAATAAACATTTTGTTGCTTCTAGTTCATTATTTGACACAGTTACAAACGGAAAATCAGCCACTTTATCTAATAATCAAACTTCTACAAATCAAATCCCTCCTACAAGTCAACCATCTGTTAATCACACCTTCTCTTTTTCTCCGTTCTCAGTCAGTGAGGTAAATAAACTGTTAAATGATCTTGATCCTAAAAAATCTGCAGGTCCAGATGAACTTCCACCTTACTTCTTAAGGCTGGCTGCTCATATCATCACAGTCCCTGTGACCCACATCTTTAATCTGTCCATAAGCCAAAACACCATTCCGGATGCTTGGAAAACAGCCTTTGTTCTTCCTTTGCTGAAGGGAGGTGACCCCACCTCATTGAACAATTATCGACCGATCTCTAAACTCTGCATCTTAGCCAAGGTTCTAGAAAAACTGATAAACTCTCAGATCAAAAACTATCTGGACTCATTTAACATCTTACCTCTTCATCAATCTGGTTTCAGGAAAAAACACAGCACAACAACTGCTTCTCTGAAGGTTCTGAATGATGTTGTTGAAGCATTGGATGCTAAGGACTATTGTGCTGCACTTTTCTTAGACCTGTCTAAAGCTTTTGACACTGTGGATCATAACATCCTGTGTCATAAGCTCTCAGAAATCGGTTTCTCTGATCACACCATCGGTTGGTTTTCTAACTATCTTTCCAATCGGAGGCAATGTGTTCAACATAACGGTACTTTTTCCAGCTATTTAACAGTTAAAAATGGTGTACCACAAGGCTCAGTTTTAGGACCCACTCTCTTTACAATCTACATAGCTAATGTAGGTCACTGCATCCCTGATGCATCCTTACATTTCTATGCTGATGATACAGTTGTTTATTGCCGAGCTAAAACAGTAGCTAAGGCTTTCCAGTTACTGCAATCCGCTTTTGACATCATCCAGTCAGATTTGTTCCGTCTCAAACTTGTCCTAAATGCTGATAAAACAAAAGGGATGTTTTTTTCAAATAGGAAGGCGGTTCCAGCAGATCCTCCTCTGATTTTATCTTCAAATGGTGTACCTATTGAGTTTGTTGATTCCTATAAATATCTGGGTATCCTGATCGATTCACATCTCTCTTTTAAACTCCACGTGGAAAACCTAGTGAAGAAACTGAAAGTTAAACTGGGTTTCTTTTTCAGAAACAGATCATGTCTAACACTGAATGTTAGGAAACGCCTTGTATCTGTGACTTTCCTTCCCTCCATTGATTACGGTGACATTCTCTACATGAATGCTCCTACAAGCACCCTGCGGATGTTGGATGTTGTCTATCATGGTGCACTAAGATTCATAACTGGCTGTGATTATCGTACCCACCACTGCACCCTGTATTCACTGGTTAACTGGACATCATTAACCTCACGCAGACTCTTCCACTGGTACATTTTCATCTTTAAATCACTTCTTGGTCTGCTGCCCTCATACATCTCCTCCTACATGTCTTTGCGTGAGTGCAGCTACAGCGTGCGCTCTCAGGACATGATTACCTGCAGTGTTCCGTCAGTGAGGACTGAACTTGGAAAAAGGGCCTTCTCCTACTCCGCTCCTGCTTCATGGAATATCTTACAAAAAGATCTGAAGCTCTCGACCTTGACTTCTCTAAATGGTTTTCAGAATCTGTTGGAATCCTGGCAAAAACCAATGCAGATTTGTTCCTGTCTTTGATTTTATACATATACCTTATAATGTTTTGCTAGTTTTTTGATACTTTGTTAAAAGGAGGAATGTGTATATATATGTATATATATATATATATATATATATATATATATGTATATATGTATATATGTATATATATATAATAATAATAATAATAATAATAATAATAATAATAATAATAATAATAATAATAATAATAATAAACTTTATTTGTATAGCACCTTCCTACAATGCCTTGCATTGACCAAGGTGCTTAACAGGATAAAAAGATGAATAAACTGGAACAATAAATCAATGAAAATAGAATAAGAAACAACAGCAATAAAAGAAGCAATGGAAATAAAAAATGCTACATACTAAAATAACACAAGTAATAAAAGTTACACGCTGAAAGCTTTTTTGAACAAGTGGAAATAAAAAGGCAATGGAAATTAAAGAATGTTACATATTAAAATACCAGAAGTAATAAAAGTTACACACTGGAAGCTTATTTGAGCAAGTGGAAATAAAAAGGCAATGGAAATAAAAAATGCTACATACTAAACTACCAAAAGTAATAAAAGTTACACACTGAAAGCTTTTTTACACACTGAAAGCTTTTTTGAACAAGTGGGTCTTCAGTCTGGTTTTGAACAGAGTCAGATCAGAGGTGGCACGCAGCTCAAGGGGGAGGCTGTTCCAGGCTTTTGGGCCGGCAACAGAAAATGACCGGTCTCCCCATTGTTTGTACCTTGAGCGAGGCACCTCCAGCAGGTGTTGACTGGCAGAGCGTAAATCTCTGCCGGGCTGATGGGCTTTCAAAAGTTCTGAGATGTACAGAGGAGCAAGTCCATTCAGAGCTTTGAAAACAAACAGGAGCAGCTTGAACTGTATCCTGAACTGAACCGGGAGCCAGTGTAGAGAGGACAGGACAGGAGTGATGTGTTCATATTTTCGTGTGTTGGTCAAAAAGCGCGCGGCAGAGTTCTGTACAAGCTGTAAACGGGAGATGGAGGATTGATTAATACCAACATACAAAGCATTACAATAGTCAAGTCTGGAGGTCACAAAGGCATGGATGGCCTTCTCCAGATCACCACGGCTGAGAAATGACTTGACTTTGGAGAGCAGTCGGAGCTGAAAGAAGCTGGTCTTGACAACAGAACTGATCTGTTTATCAAACTTTAAGTTGGAGTCAAGCTGCACTCCAAGATTTCTGACCACCGGGTTGAAGTGGGGGAGGGGGAAACCAACACTGGGACTGGGAAGGATGTTGCTGGTGTCACCAGGTGCACTAAATAAAATGCATTCAGTTTTATCTGTGTTTAGGTGGAGGAAGTTTTGAGAGAGCCAGTGCTTAATGTCATTTAAGCAGTTGACAAGAGTGTTTGAACTGGGTGAGGGGTTGGGAGTGACTGGCAGATAGATTTGTAAATCGTCTGCATACATGTGAAAAGACAGGTTATGACGTGCAATGATTGATCCTAATGGCAGCATGTAAAGAGAGAAGAGGACTGGCCCTAGAATAGATCCCTGTGGTACGCCAGAGGTCAGAGGGGTTGATGAAGAGGAGGACAGATCGCCTATCATGACAGAAAAAGTTCTCCCAGACAGGTAAGATTTGAACCACTCAAGCACAGCTCCCTGGAGGCCAACCTGCTGAGACAAGCGGTTGATTAGTACCTGATGGTCGACGGTGTCAAAAGCTGCTGAGAGGTCTAACATCACCAGCAGAGCAGGGTTTTTTGCATCCAGGGACAGAAGAATGTCATTCTGTACTTTGAGCAGTGCAGATTCAGTACTGTGACGAGCTCGAAAACCTGACTGAAATTTTTCAAACAGGTTGTTGAGTTCTAGAAAAGATTGAAGTTGAATAAAAACAATCTTTTCTAGGACCTTTGATAGAAATGACAGATGTGAAACTGGTCTGAAATTAGAGAGAGCTGTAGGATCTAGGCCTGGTTTTTTGAGAAGAGGCCTGACCACAGCATGTTTGAAAGCAGATGGCACAAAACCTGAAGATAGACAGCTGTTAATAAATGACAAAACACAAGGACCAATTACATCAAAGGACTGTTTGAACATTTTAGAGGGAATGATGTCCAGAGAACAGTTAGTTGGTTTCATCTGCTGAACCACCTTGGTGAGGTGAGGGAGTGAAACCAGGTCAAATTGGTCAAAAACAGCTGTGGTTATTGCAGACGCACAAGACTGGATGGTGTTGGATGAACTGACAATGTTCTGTCTGATAGAGTCTATTTTGTTGACAAAATAGCTCTGAAAGTCATCGCAGGTAGACTGTGTGGCAGTTTTCAGAACATTGACAGATGGGTTGATGACAGACTGGAGTGTGCTGAAAAGCGTCCTCGGCCGGTTGGAGCTGGTGGAGATTAAATTGGAGAGGTACTGTGACTTGGCCTGTTTCACAGCATTATGATACTCACAGAGACAGTCTCTCAGTATTCCTTGAGATACATGAAGCCGGTCGCGCTTCCATTTTCGTTCTGCTTTTCTGCAACGTTGTCGAAGAGCTCGCGTCGTTTCGTTGAGCCATGGTGAAGGTTTGTTCTTTGAAGATGCCTGTTTGAGAGGAGCGATGGAGTCCAAGATCGTTGTGCAGGTGTGATGGAAGGAGCTGATGAAGTCCTCAGGATGTAGAGATGGGTCCAGGCTGACAGCAGAGCAGAATTCAGTGCTCTTAAAGGCGTCAGTGAACTCACTTGGAGTGGATGGGGTGATAGAGCGACAGAAACGTGCTGGGAGAATAGCTTTCGGTGCAGGAGAGGTGAAAAATTCGAATAATATGGGAAAATGGTCTGAGATACAGGTGTCCAGGATCTCCACAGCAGGTATTTGTAGGCCGTGGGAGATAATTAAATCGAGTGTATGACCCTGACTGTGTGTGGCCCCCGAGACCGACTGTGACAGGTTGAAAGAGTCCAGGAGGTCCTGAAACTCACATCCAAGCTGATTACTTGGGCAGCAGGTGTGCACGTTGAAGTCACCACAGAAAAGCCAAGAGTCAAACTTTGGCATTAGGTCAGCCAGTAGTTCTGAAAACTCACTGAGAAAGTTTTTGTTGTATTGAGGAGACCGATAAAAGAGGCCGCACAAAATAGGTTTTGCAGATTCCAGCACAAAAATCATACTTTCAAAACTGGAGTAATTTTTCTGAGGCAACAATCGGTACCTGAACGCCTCATTGAAAACTGCAGCCAGCCCCCCTCCTCTTCCTACTCCACGCGGAGCGCTCAGATAAGAGAAGCCAGGTGGGAGGAGTTCAGAGAAGGAGCTGTTGTCTCCAACTTTCTGCCAGGTTTCCGTGATCAAAAACAGATCCAGACGATGAGTGGAGATCAAATCACTTAATATAAAAGTTTTATTTGTGATTGATCTGGCGTTAAACAATGCTGACCGTACAGGAACACAGCCAGTTACGTCACTCTCA
>JBBPBX010022785.1:0-11329 GCA_038048925.1 Garcialebias charrua
TCGGACGTACATCAGCTTGGAGAAAGACGTCTATGCATCTTCCTTCTCCCAGAGAACTCACAGTTGTTGAGTTAGTGGTTCCCCTTTGCACTCAAAAGAGTACAGGAAGTGTCCCTTTAAGAAGGGGGTGTGACTTAGTCACATACTTCCTGCTGATTGGTTGTCTTACCACTAGAGAGGGTGTGACTTTGCAAGTCAGTGAGTTTGAGTGACAGATAGGGTAGACAGTAAATAAAGAAACATGCGTCAGAAGATGCAGGTGCATGGGAACAAGCCATGTAATTTGTTTTGAGAACAGATTCATTGTTTTTAGAAAGGACGGGAGACAGAAAGCAAGTTATGTCTAGAACTTTTCCTTCGTTCCAAAAACACTTCAAACAAATACGAACGGATTGTTCAGTCAACTTTAGACAGTTATTCTGCATAGAGCAGACAGTTTAAAGCAAGATCATTCTGAGGTGTTCTCTTAACTTTGGCATATTTAAAATATACCAGCTTAGTAAATCATCATTAAATGACAAAAATATACTGTTGATCAATTTTGAATTAACACACATTAAAGAGAAAGTTATTTCTGATTGATTGGTATCCATTAATTCAAAATAATTGTAACAAAAATAGTGTCCACTTGTCTCAGAGTCAGAGAGTCAGAGAGTATTTATTGTCATTTGCACCGCATGTAGTACATGTGATGAAAACGAGATTATGTACACAGGGTCCCAGTTACATCCAACAACAAATGCAAGAGAAAAACAGTAATAACATCTAGGATTAACTAAGAGAGACATCAGCTAGTAATACACTAAGCCCTAATGTAGTAGAAAAACATCATTATAAACAGCAGCACGAACATGAGTCATTATGAGCAGATGGTCACAGATGAACGCAGCAACAAGAAACAGATCAGTATCAACATGATGTGACATTTTGCAGTGTTTATTCTTATTATTTATTTATTCATGAGTCTGACAGCCTCAGGGTAGAAGCTGTTCCTCAGTCTAGTGGTTCTACATTTGATGCTCCTCAACCTCCGTCCCGAGGGGAGTGGTGCAAAGAGTGAGTGTGCTGGGTGAGTGAGGTCTTTCATGATGCAGGTGGCTCTTTTTCTGCATCTGGAGGTGTAAATGTCTGTGATGGTGGGGAGACTGACTCCAACATCTTCTGTGCAGCCTTCACCACTCTCTGCAGAGCTTTCCTCTCTTCAACTGTGCAGCCTCCATGCCACACGTTGATGCTGGAGCACAGGACGCTCTCCACTGCACACCTGTAGAACGAGGTGAGAACTGGGCTGCTCAGACCAGCTCGTCTCAGCCGTCTGAGGAAGTAGAGTCTCTGATGACCTTTCTTGATCAGGCTGGTGGTGTTGTTGCTCCAGCTGAGGTTATCATTCATGTGTACACCCAAGTATTTGTAGCTGGAGACCACTTCCACTGCAGACCCACCTATTTTCAGTGGGGCATGGGTGTGTTTGTTCCTTCTGAAGTCCACAATCATCTCCTTTGTCTTCTTCACATTCATGTGAAGATTGTTCTCTTTGCACCAGCTCTCCAGGTGTTCCACCTCCTGTCTGTAGCTGGACTCATCATTGTTTGTGATGCATCCCACCACCGCTGTATCATCTGCAAACTTAACAATATGACAGCCTGGATGTCTCCTTGAGAGTTCAAGAAAAGTAACACTCAGAGTTTCAGAGAAATGTGAAGAGGCCCACATCCAGTAATTGACATGAGAGTGCTGTCCCACTACACAATCAATTCAAGCAATGTTTCTCAAGTAACAATAACAACAACAACAAACAAACAAACAAACAAAAAAACAACAACAACAAACAAAAAAGACACAAAAAAACTTCATTAATCAACTAGAAAGTTTCCTAATAAAATGGATTTAACTAAAGATTTTTATATTTTGATAACAACTTAGATTTGATCATCTTTTTAAACACAAGCATCGATCTAGCAAATTTAATATCGTTATCTAAAGTGTTCCATAAATCAATTCCCTGTATCGAAACAGTCCGACTCTTCAAACTGGTTCTATACTGAGGTTTTACAAAAACCTCAGTACCCCTAAGAGTATAACAAGACCTTCTCTTATCAAAAAACATTTGAACGTTAGGTGGCAGTAAGTGGTTTTGAGCTTTATACATGACTAATGAGATATTATAATCCACCAAATCATAAAACTTCAATAACTTAAGCTGATTAAACAATATATTTGATGGATGACGATAAGGTTTTCCTAAAATAATTCTCACAGCTCTCTTCTGCAAAATAAAAACAGTCTTTCACAGCAATGTAGAACTGATCGGTGCATGCGCCTGGCAGAAACTGAAACTAACCACTAGTTTATGTTGACCTGCGTCAAGAGTGAGTCATAAACTGATATGGTAGAGAGAATCCGGTGATTTTTCAAAATAAAACTTTTTTCCCCTTCTGTGCACATTGGTACCCATTGACCCTCGGACCGGTACCAGTCCGCAGCCTGGGGATTGAGGACCGCTGATCTAGGGCGCCCGAGGGAGCAGATGGTGGAGGTTAAGGTCTTTGCTCAAGGGTCCAGAGTGGGGTGAATGAGGGTGGAGACAGGTGTGGGTGCTTCACCTATCCCACCTACATTTTGACAGGGAGTCTACTAACATATAAGAAAGCTCTCCATAAAGCTAGAACTTTATGTTACTCATCTTTAATACAGTATGTGCATAAGGCTTCTCTAATAGAACATTTAACAGTGACTGTGGGGCAGCAGGACCCGACCCCCAAGACCTGAGGCAGACAAAGAGGGGACCATAGCCCAAGACCCCAAGAGGGAACCCGACCGCGTAGCCCCCAGGGCCACCCACACAGGACGAACCACTCACCCAACCCCCAGATCGGACCATAGGGGAGAACCGAAAGAGTCCCACCAGCGACCACACGCAGTAACCCCCCGGGGCCAATAGCGACAAACCCACATGCCCCCGCCGGAACCCGCTGCACCGAGGCAGATCCAGGCCTGGGCACAGAGGCCTGGGCCCCGAGAACGCACCCCGCCCCCCCCAGGCCAAGGCCCAACAAGACCAGAGGACCCGAGCCCCACCAGGCAGCCACCAGGCCGAGATGATACACGCCCAAGCACCCAGACACAGACACAGAGGACCCCAAGCGTGCCGGCAGGCAAAGGCACACCCACTAGTTCCATATTTTCCTAACAGAGCACTTCACTGTCAGACTGCAGGTTTACTTGTGGTTCCTAGAGTTTCCAGCAGCAGAATGGAGGGAGATCTTTCAATTGTCAGGCTCCTCTCTTGTGGAACCAACTTCCAGTTTGTGTCCATGAAGCTGACACATTGTCCAGTTTGAAGACTGGGACTAAGAACACCCTGATACATGCTCAATAATCCAGGTAGAAAAATCTAAAAAAGCTAAGTCTGGTCCTCTGGACATTCAAAAAACAAAACAAAACAAAGCAAAAAAAAACTGTAGAAACGTTTCGTCTTTCGTCCGAAAGACTTCCTCAGTCTGAGAAGCTGTGTTCAGCTCAGTCTTATAAATAGCACCCTCCCACAGTGGATCAACCAGTTGGCTGATGACAGCTGAAACCAGCTGCTCACATGATCAAGGAGGACCATCAGCCTGACGATGGATCGTTAGCACCCTGATGGTTGTTTGCTATTCACAGAGGGCTGAGTGATACTAGCAATAACAGCATTGTAAGAGGGGGACAGTTGAACCCGGAGGCCTCCACCTCTGTTTAATGATGGACGGTTTCTTTTCACAAAGATGGCCTCCTTTACTCCTCTCTCAAACCATTGTTCCTCTCTATCAAGGATGTGAACATCTTCATCCCTGAAAGAGTGACCTCTGACCTGGAGATGAGTGTAGACCGTGGAGTCCTGACCTGATGATGTTGATCTTCTGTGCTGGTCCATCCTTTTGGCCAGTGGCTGTTTAGTTTCCCCGATATAAGACTGATCACCCTCCTGACACTGAACAGCATACACAATATTACTCTGTTTGTGCCGGGGGACTGGATCTTTGGGATGAACCAGTCTTTGCCGTAATGTATTTTGGGGTTTAAAAGCCACTGGGACGTTGTGTTTAGAAAATAAACGTCTCAATGTCTCTGAAACTCCTGCAACATCTGGAATGACCACTGGTCTGGGTCTGGGTTCCTTCTTTTCACCTGATGGCTGCTGGAGTCCTGGGACTAAGACTTTACTTTTCATGAATCCTATAGTTAGTGTTGTCTTGGGTTTCCTGAGCTGTCCCTTAGTTCTGCTGCTATAGGCTTAGACTGCTGGAGGACAAACTGACCACTTCTTCACTCTGCTACGGTTTTTACTTACTCTGTTCAACCTATTTTATATTGTAATTATTTTTTATGTCCTTAACTTGTGTTTTTTTGTCTTTCTGGTACACCTGGACCTGACATTCTGTGTTGGTCTGTCTCTCCTTCCTGTCCTCTCAACCAGCCGGTCAAAGCAGATGGACACTTGTCCAGAGTCTGGTTCTGCTGAAGGTTTCTTCCTGTTAAAAGGGAGTTTTTTTCTTTCCACTGTTGCCACTGTCCTTGCTCAGGATGGGAGACTGGGACAAAGCCAAGATTCAACTTGTCTGTTGGTTCCTTAGATAGAGAACTTTACTAATTGTCTTTTCTGTGTGAATGTTCCTGTAAAGTGCCCTGAGACATCTTTGTTGTGACTTGGTGCTTTTAAAATGAACTGAATTGAATTATTCTGGGGTTTTTCTCCATTCAAATGTTTGTTTCTCATCTAAAGAAGATCTGAACTTTTTGTTTGTGCAGGTTTGATCTCCGAACAGTTCCTGTTGACTTTGTTGAGTGTCTGATGCGTTTCCTGCCCACGGAGGCTGAGGTGAAGCTTCTACGGCAATACGAGAGGGACAGAAAACCTCCGGAGGCCCTGAGTGACGAAGATAGATTCATGATGCAGTTCAGTCGTATTGAAAGGCTTAGTCAGCGCATGTCTATCATGACATTCATGGGCAACTTTGCTGACAATATCCAAATGTTGACACCGGTAAGAAAAGAAAAGAAAAAGAAATTCAAATAAAAGTAAAGAAAATAAATGAAATGACTGTGCTGTGTTTCCCTCAAGCAACTTCATGCCATGATTGCTGCTTCAGTGTCGATCAAATCATCTCAGAAACTGAAGAAGATCCTAGAGGTCAGTTTGTGTCATTCAGTCTTTGAGTCCTCATTTCAAAGAACATTGACAGGATGTGATCTGGGATCAGATAAGCATGAGTTGTTTCTGTTTGGTTCTGTTTCAGATTATTTTGGCTCTGGGGAACTACATGAACAGCAGCAAGAGAGGAGCTGTGTACGGCTTCAAACTGCAAAGTTTAGACCTGGTAACAATACACACCTCCCTTGTTTATTGTTTAATGAAATTCTACCATTGCTGTTCATTGTTCTTTAGTTTTAGCAGGTCGCTTTCGTAAATGAGCCATGAGGTTCAAAAGATTTACCTGACTAAATAAAGGTTGAATGAATGAATGAGTGTTCACGCTGCAATCCCATCCAACACTAATGTCTTCATGTAGAAACAAAAACAGGCTGTACAAAGGTTTAACCTTCCTACGGTGTTAGGGTCCGTAGTGACCCATTTTAAATTTTAAATCATGATACTGTCTTTTAAATGTTTTTTTTTTTGCATCAAGGCTTTTTGACTTTGTCTGGAACCTTTATTTAAATTAAAAAAATATATATTTTTAATTTAATTTTTTATAAAACAACACGCACTTGCCGCGCTGGGGTCATTTGTGACCCAGTTATGGTATAAGACTATCAACCAATAATCAGTGTCAAAACTGAAATCATAAACACACTGTGACCTCACTAACTTTGTCATACATATGTTATTTTAGAGATGTGTTCTAATACGTCTTAAAAAAACACTGTTTTGAGGGCATTTTTTGGCTGATTTAAGACGGGTCACAACTGACCCGTTAACATCATAAGTGCGTGCGGGATCTCGACCCGCTAGGAAGGCTAAGGTAATGCTATACTCCAATCAGCACTTTATCATGGTGCAGGAGTTTCAGCATAAATAATCCTAGGAGCTCTGCTGTTGGGGCAGTTGCCAGTGTTCATTCATTCATTCATTCATTCATTCATTCATTCATTCAACCTTTATTTATACAGGCTAGCCTCGTTGAGTCACGGGGACTCATTTACAAGAGGGACCTGTCTCACTCACACCAAACAACCATCCACTCTCACACTCACACCTAGGGTCAATTTAGAGTCACCAATCAGCCTAACAAGCATGTTTTTTGGTCTGTGGGAGGAAACCGGAGTACCCGGAGGAAACCCACGCATGCACGGGGAGAACATGCAAACTCCACCCAGAAAGGCCCCGGACCGGGATTTGAACCGGCAACCTTCTCGCTGAGAGGCAGCAGCTCTACCAGTTGTGCCACCATGCTGCCCAGTTGTGCCACCGTGTTAAGGCCCCGGCAGAGCTCTGCCTGGGCCTTTAGGGTGTCCCAAGGCACATTGGTCCTAGGCTAGATGAAGAGCGATTCCAAAGGCTTAAATGGGCAGACAAAATAAAGGAGCTCAGTGACCAACGCCCAGATGCAAGTTACCGGGGCCCACCCTGGAGCCAGGCCTTGGGGAGTGGTTCATCAGCAAGTTCCTGGTGACTGGGTCTCTACCCAGTTGAGTTCAACCTCAATGCCAAAAATGTGTTTGCCTTCCTGTGGGCCACCAAGTGGCCTCAGGGTTACATCTCTGCTATTTGCAGATAATACTGTTCTATTGGTGTCATTGTGCCATGATCTTCAGCTCTCACTCGAGTAGTTTGCAGCTGCCAAGTGTGATGTGGCTGGGATGAAGATCAGCACCTCCATGTCTGAGGATATTGGCCACAGTCAGAAAATGATGGACTGTCCTCTCAAGGTCTGGAGTGAGGTTCTGCCTTAAGTGGAGGAGTTTTAAGTATCTGAGGGTTTTGTTCACAAGTGAGGGAAGAACTCTAAGCTTAGCTTGGACTCTAGAACCCAACTCATGGAGAGAGGCTGGGCTGTCCTACTCCAGAGTTAATGCCCAGAGCGAGAAGCGTTGAGTGGGTGTGAGGATACTCGTGGGTTCCTGGCTGCATGCCTCGACGTTGACGTTTTCCCTGATGAAAAAGAGGGTTGCCTCTATGTGGCTTCAGACAGCAGGAGGGAAGGTTCTGACTGGTGTTTGTGCTTTTGCACCAAACACCAGTTCAGATTAAACAGCTTTTATGGAGTCTCTGGATGGTGACTTGGAAAGGTTACCATCTGGGGATTCCTTGTTCTACTGGGTGACTTCAATGCCCATGTGGGCAATGACTGTTATCTGGAAGAGGTGATTGGGAGGAATGGCCTCCCTGATCTGAATCTGAATGGTGTTTGTTAATTGGACTTCTGTGCTAGGCATTGGTTGTCCAACACAAACAACTTTTTTGAGGTGGTTCATAATAGACGTGTAAGAAAATAAAAGAGGTTAACTGGTTAACTGGACATCATTAACTTCACTGGTTAACTGGACATCATTAACTTCACTGGTTAACTGGACATCATTAACTTCACTGGTTAACTGGACATCATTAACCTCACACAGACTCTTCCACTGGTACATTTTCATCTTTAAATCACTTCTTGGTCTGCTGCCCTCATACATCTCCTCCTACATGTCTCTGTGTGAGTGCAGCTACAGTGTGCGCTCTCAGGACATGATTACCTGCAGTGTTCCATCAGTGAGGACTGAACTTGGAAAAAGGGCCTTCTCCTACTCTGCTCCTGCTTCATGGAATATCTTACAAAAAGATCTGAAGCTCTCGACCTTGACTTCTCTAAATGGTTTTAAGAATCTGTTGGACTCCTGGCAAGAACCAATGCAGATTTGTTCCTGTCTTTGATTGTCTACATTCACCTTATAACCTAGCTGTTTTTGCTACTTTTTTGCCAAAAAAAAATCTGTATGCCTCTTTTATGATTGTCCATTATTGTTGTTGTCCGTTGTTGTCATCATTCTTTGTTTAAATCAGGTCCCTCTTGTAAATGAGTCATTGAGGCTCAATGGGATTAACATGTCTAAATCAAGGTTAAATGAACAAGTGGCCAAAATGGGTTTCCTTTCAGATTCAGATTCAGTTTATTATTGCCATTGTCAATGAACAGGATTCACAGACTAGGAATTTGCTTCGGCATAGCGGTGCATAAAATATAGAAACCCTACTTTGTAGGGTGGCCAGCCTCATCAGAAACAGGGTGAGGAGCTCTGTTTTCCTGTGGGAGCTCAGAATAGAACCACTGCTGCTCTGCATTGGAAGGAGTCAGTTGAGGTGGTTTAGACATCTGATGCCTCATAGATGCTTCCTTTTAGAAGTTTTCTGGGTACATCCCACTGGTAGGAGGCCATTGGGGAAAACCCAGAAGTTGCTGTAGGGATAGTGTGTCTTTTCTGGCCTGGGAACGCCTTGGAGTCTCCCAGACTAAGATGGAAACTGTCCCTGGGAAGAGGGATGTCTGAGTTTCTCTCCTGGACCTCTTACCTCTGAGACCCAACTATGGAAAGCAGTAGGACGGACGGACAGACATTCTGCACTGCAAATTGGAAAATATAACCTCTATTTGTTTTTAGCTGCTGGACACCAAATCGACCGACAGAAAGCAGACACTCCTTCATTACATTTCCAACGTAGTTCAGGAGAAATATCCAGTAGTGTCTCCATTTTACAATGAGCTTCACTATGTGGACAAGGCTGCTGCAGGTGAGTCAATCAGCCAATCAGAATGCTGCACACAGAGTCCTGTGAGGGACTCACTTGTCCACCTGTTCTGTATAGTGAGTCTGGAGAACGTGCTGTGTGACGTGAAGGAGCTGCAACGTGGCATGGAGCTGACCTGGAGAGAGTTCAGTGTGTCACACAACGCCACGCTCAAAGATTTTATCAGCAGAAACGAATCACGACTCCACAAACTCCAAGAGGATGCACGCATTGCTCAGGTGAGCCCCATGCAAATGTACAGTGGACAAGTTCTTGTAGCACCTGTCAGGGTTACAAGAAACATCCCAAACTAACCCTCAACACAGAGGATTGTTCTAAACGATGTGTGTGTGCGTGTGTGTGCGTGCATGCATGTGTGCGTGTGTGTCTTTCAGGATGCCTTTGAAGATGTCGTAAAGTTTTTTGGAGAAAGCTCCAAGACAATGCCACCATCAGTCTTCTTTCCCATCTTTGTTCGTTTCATTAAAGCCTATAGGGTAAGGGATCCAAAGAAAGCCTAACCCCTTCATTATGGATGTGGTCTACTGATCTAAAGCTCCTCCCACTTTCAGTTTGACCTACACAGATTTGATCAGTGATATGTGTGCCTTCAGGTAGCCGAGGAGGACAATGAGCAGAGGAGGCGTCAGGAGCAAATGCTACTGGAGAAACTGGAGCAGGAAGAGCAGCAACACCAGGAGGAGGCAGATAACACGAAGGTGACATGTGCATCATGAACACTGACATCATTGTCCAAACAGATTCTGATTGGTTAGATCTGTGCCATTCATGAAAAACTATGTAATAAGTGGTTGAACACCAGTGTTTCCTGTCTGTTACAGGACTGATTTGAAGATTTTGTTCTAGCTTTTTAAAGAACTACTGTATTTAAATAGACATTATCACTTCACTACTGCCGGGTTGCAAAAATGAGCTTTTGTTGGTGTAGATTCTCAGTCATCCAAGACATGGTGAATTAAAAAAATAGGTTAAAAACAAAACAACTGGACTTTATTTGTAACTGAAGACATTTCACTTCTCATCCGAGGACATGACAAGTGCAGACTGACCTCACACATTTCAAAATAGATGATTGTTAGGGTCTTTGTTAGTTCCACCCACAGGGGGGCCACTCTGATCACATGGATGAAATTCCTGATCGGTGTGAAACTGGCTGGGTATCGGTCTTAAAGCTGCATTCTGTTTTTGAAAGCTGAAATTTGAGCCCTCTTCTGTTTAAAGATGGTTTCTTTCTTTTTACATAACAGCTTCCTTCACTCCCCTCTCAAAGCATCTGTCCTCTCGGTCCAAAATGCAGACATTCTGGTCCTCAAAAGAGTGTCCCTTATATCCCTGAGGTGTAGGTGAATCGCTGAGTCTTGTCCCGAGGAGCTGGCTCTTATGTGTTGAGCCATGCATCTGTGAAGAGGCTGTTTGGTTTCTCCAATATAGAGACATGGACAGTCCTCACTGCACTGGACTGCGTACACCACACCACTCTGTTTGTGTTAGGGGGTTTTGTCCTTAGGGTGGACCAGCCGCTATTTGAGAATCCTGTTGGGTTTGAAATGTACTGGGATGTTGTGTTTGGAGAAAATCCTTCTGAGTTTCTCAGATACTCCAGCAACATAAGGGATGACATTTTTCCATCTCTTCTTCTCCTGGCTCTGTTCAATTGTATGTTTGATAGATTTCCTCGCTGACTTGACAAAGGCGCAGTTAGGATATCCACATTTGGAGAGCTTCTTTGATGCGTTTCTGTTCCGTTTCCTTCCCTTCTGTCAAGTCAGATTTATTTATATAGCACATTTAAAACAGTAACTGTTACCAAAGTGCTAAACAAAAAAATCAGTATAAGAACAAGCTTTATTATCATTGCACCGAGATACATTAATTCATTCATTCAACCTTTATTTAAACAGAGAAGTCACATTGAGCCTCGAAGACTCATTTACCGTACAAGTGAGACTGTTTGTTGAGGGACCAACTGACCAAATACAAGTCCATAGTTATGATTCAGAAGATTTTGTAGAAGAAAGGCTCTCAGACAGTTTCACAGACAAGACAAAGCAAAAGCAAAGCAGACATGGAGAGGTGGCATCTGCTCTTGAGAAGAGCAAGTGTTGAATACAACAAGAACATGCACGTACAGTCGTCTGAAAGATGGACGTAGTACACAAAGCTACTGCTAATTAGCACAGCCCTCTTATTCTTCCTCAGAATATTTTTGCTTAGATGAGAAAAGGGTAGAAAACATGAGGAGGGGAGATATTATTCATTCCACCTTTATTTAAACAGATACGTCACATTGAGCCTCAAAGACTCATTTACAAGTGACATCTGTTGGACTGACAATAAAAGTGGTGAAAAATGACACATAGGGTTTGGAGACAAAAAAAATTCCTAACACATTTTTGACCTCTGCTTGAAGGTCAAAAATGTGGTAATGAAAAAAATCTCGCACACAAAGTACATAATGACACTGACATTACGCAGAGGGCGGGGGAGGGGGACCCAAAGGCGGTTGCATGACAGCCCGTACAGCAGAGTTCAGATAGAAGCACTCAGTTCATAGAGATATGT
>JBBPBX010022785.1:11338-26722 GCA_038048925.1 Garcialebias charrua
TGAATCCAGAGTCCTGAAATGATGACATAATGTTTATTCAGCTGGGCTCCTCTGAAAAGTCTGTGGAATTCCTCAGTAGAACGTTTAGGAGGGTGAAAGCATCAGGTTTACAAAACTTCTCAGGCGTGTTGAGATAAGACGACCTGTCAAAGCCAGTCAGGAGACGAATGTCAGATAAACACGATTTGTTTTGGGGACAGGCAGAACTTTAATGACATCTACCTTCAGTCTGTGTCGGTCCACTCACTTCTGAAATGTCCAAATTAAAATGACCAAACCAATGGAACGTGCCTGAGAAAATTCCCGAGATCTAATCCATTCAGCCAAAAGTCTGGTTTCTCGAGACATGAACCAAACATCATGTAAGACAGGCAGCCTGACCAGGTCCAGATTTACTGCAGACGTCTTCCTTGTGTGTTGATAGACCAGGGACCAGACAAATCCAAAAAGCAGGAACCAGTTATCATAAATCCAATTAAATATGTGTCCTTAAGATCCACAGATGACAGCAGAGATAGACACGTCATCAAGTCTTCAAGTCGATGAGATATCCAGATGTGTGCATGCCAACAGGACAAATCATCTCGCCTACAGTCTGTCTTCTTGTTGAAGAAATGTTATCAGTTGTGTTGAGGGACCAACTGACCAAATTGAAGTCCATAGTTATGATTCTGAAGATTTTGTAGAAGAGAGGCTCTCAGACAGTTTCACAGACAAGACAAAGCAAAAGCAAAGCGGAGACCGAGAGGAGACGTCCGCCCTTGAGAAGAGCAAGTGTTGAATGACACACACTTTCCGCAAGGAGTCATTTTTTATGCTGTCTCCGGTGTGGTTGCCCCTGCTGCTGCTGACCGCTCCAGGGCTGCGTCTGTGGGCGGCTCCTTGGAAAGCGTTGAGCAGCTCCTGGTTGACGAGGCGGGTGTGGCTGCTCCCTGCTGGGAGGGGCCGATGGTGGAGCAGAGCGGGGTGCCGCCGCTGCAGACGTGGTTCACCGGTGCTGCTATCTTTGAGAACAACGGTCTCTCCATCCGGCAGAGCAACGGGAGGGCAGATGTGACGAACCGTCTCGGACATTTCCTCATTCTTCTTGGATCTCTCCAGCAGCGCTGTGAAGCTCGTCCCAAACAACGCGTCCGGCGTGATCGGACCTTCCAGCAGATCTTTCTGGAGTCTGTCAGGCATGGAGGAGGCATGGAGGAGGCGTGGCAAAGCCACATTGTCCGTTGGATCATGGTCATCCAAGCAGCGGTGCGTGACAGACAGACTGTGGATGCAGCGCAGAGGTTGAGGATGACATCAGCAGCTTTGCAGAGCGAGCTTTTCGCCTCCTCTGGCAGATCAGTTTCCTCCAACCTCTTGAAATGTGAAATGCTAGCAGAGCAATATTATTACTCGCTGCAGCAGCCTGGACAGAGCATTGGTGGGCTCTGTTTGAAAGCTGGATGACAGTCTGGTCGTGTCTCCCAGGAGGTACCGGTTTCTGGTCCATCCTGGAGGCTTTCGCCATAAACACCTCCATGAGGTTTGGCTCCAGAGGGGGCACTGAGGGAAAACTCTGCTCAGTGAAGCCCTCTACCCTCGTGATAATAATAATAATAATGAATTCAATTTATAACGCACTTTTCATTAATGAAAATCTCAAAGTGCTAGAGGCAATGGAGGCAAAAGTGGAGACTGGGGCTTTTAGTTTGGCGGTCGCAGCTGCAGCCTCGCTCTAGTGTGAGGTCACAGCTGGGAAACGAGGCCAGATGGGATCAGGGCACCGCGCCGAAACGGAGCCAAACCTTCCCGCTAGATCATCCGATCAAGGCGGGGGAGGGGAGGGGCAAACAGGCCCTTCATGTCCGCCGCTTCTTGAATAATGGCGGGCAGCTCCTGCAGGAGGGCATCCATGCCCGGGAGAGGGGTAGCCGCTGATCTCGGAAAGAGGAGGGGCGTAGAGCATCCGCTCTGCCGCCCCTCGTCCAACACCATGCTCTCCAGGAGGGATGGAGCAGCGCTTCGGATGCTGTCTCCATCTCTGTGGTCGGGTGAGCCATCCGGCTCATCCCCCACATAAAAAAAGGCGATGGCTTTGTCCAGCGGCGTCTCGTCCTGCACATGCCATTCATCGTCCCCGACAAGGCTGCACGCCACTCCTCGACGGGCAGGAGGCTGCAGAGATGGCAGGAACCGGTGCGCTCAGCGTGGTAGGGACCCAAGCAGCCTACACAGAGCTGGTGCAGGTCAAAGCTCGTGATATATCCGGTCTGGCAGGCCGGGAACGTTCTGGACATCTTGTTTTGGTTGGAGTAGGTTTTCAGTCGACGGCTGAATGAAAACGGGAGCCGTTTATCCCGTGTCAGCGTATTATATAGACATGGGGCGGGGGCGGGGCCCACCCAGCAGGTGGGTGTGGACTAAAGGTTTTCAGTGGGCGCTGCGCGCCAAGGGAATTATCCAATAGCGAAAGCTCCTAAAGGGCGTAGCTTATATGAAATAGAACAACATTCTCCATGGTCTTCTGCCTCATCTTCCAATCATGTTGGGTCCATAGTTGAAAAATGACAAAACAGAAATCCTAAAAACATTCAAATTTGAAACCACTCCATTTTGTTATTTCCAGAAGAAGAAGAAGTGTCTTCTTCAAAGGTTTCTGTGTGGTTTCCTTCAGTGGTTCTTAGTGCAGCGCCACCACAGGCGAGTGGGGGAACAGGTTGGCTCGACTGACTCAGTGCAGTGTGAATGTGAACCGCACCAGCTGAAAATGTGAACAAATATTCTGAATTTTGGTCCTCAATTGAACAGAGTCTACCGGACTATCAGGTGGGAAAAACATCCTATGTCTCTCAGTTGGCCTGGGAACACTTTGGAATCCTCCCAGAAGAGCTGGCTGTGGAAAGAGATGTCTGACCCTCCCTGCTCAAGATGCTGCTGCCGCAACCTGACGACAGAACAAGAGGAAGATGATGGATGGATGGATGGATGGATGGATAGATGGATGGGATGGGTGGATGGATGGATGGGATGGGTGGATGGATGGATGGGAGTACTCCCTACCACCTTGTGCATGTGCATCTTTGTTTTTTCTTCAAATTTGTGTATTCTACTTCTTTTTAATTATTTTTAAAAAATTGTATAATTAGTAAATGCTACAGGATGCCTCTGTCTGTCTGTCTGTCTGTCTGTCTGTCTGTCTGTCTGTCTGTCTGTCTGTCTGTCTGTCTGTCTGTCTGTCTGTCTGTCTGTCTGTCTGTCTGTCTGTCTGTCTGTCTGTCTGTCTGTCTGTCTGTCTGTCTGTCTGTCTGTCTGTCTGTCTGTCTGTCTGTCTGTCTGTCTGTCTGTCTGTCTGTCTGTCTGTCTGTCTGTCTGTCTGATTAAATAATATAGTCTGGCCCAATCTCACCTACAGGATCTTTAACAACCCTAACCCTACCTCATTTTAAAGGAGACCACAGATAGGTTTTTAAAAATTTTATGGTATGTCTGTGCGCTATCCAGACAGTGTTCATTCAATTTAATACACAAAATAATTCTTAGATAATCAATTATACGCTTTTTAATTCTGCCATTTTTAACTTTCGTTTTGAACGACTGGTTTTATGATAATGAGCTCTCATGGCCACGCCCTTCAAAAATCTCATGGCCACGCCCTTCAAAGATCTGTTTACATTAACTCCGCCCTCTGTAACAGCCAGTATCTCTAATCTGTTGTTGTTTTAAAATTAGCTCTTTTTTTATTACTCGTTTGACTTACTGTTAGTGCTAGCTTAAGATAACTTACCGAAAGCCGTCTGCGCGCGCCGCCATGAGCTGCTCCTTTTAGAGGCTAAAAATAGCTCGTTCCTCCTCAGCCCTTTTAGGTCCTCTCGTTGCATGCGGCGCTTTTGGGAGCGATCTCTTTTTGATTTAAAACAACCACAGCTGCAACAAAGTGCTGTACACATGAAATTAAGAACATTTAAACAAAAGATGAGATGAAATCAGGAAAAACAACCGTCACGTCTATTATACTGAAGTGGGTTGAGCCGCAGCAGGGGTTGCTAGGTGAGGGGTTGAACTAAAGGTGCGGGGGGATTGTCCTGGCGCTTGTGACGTCACAAGCGCCAGGATTTGAAAACGAAACCTATCTTATCACAGTAAAATAAATATACTTAGAGTAAATAAACCACTGGGTGCATTATTTGGCACTTGTCAAAAGTCAAAGTCAAAGTCAACTTTATTGTCAGATCTGCAATATGTACTGTACAGGACATACACAGGACCGAAATTGCGTTTCTCTCAGTCCCTCGGTGCAACAGTAAACATCTAAACATTGAAACACTGAAACATAATAGACTAGGACAGTTTTTTTATGAAGTACATACCCAAAGTTGAGTAAAAAAACATTAAAAAGTGAATTTTGCATCTGTGGTCCCCTTTAAACAATGTAAACTCTTGGACCAAGATCCAAACCCAAATCAGAAGGGATTGTAATTTTGTAGATTATCTTCCTCATTAAGGGAATTGTTTACATGTTTAATGATCTGAAAGTTACTATTTAAGGCTCCCCTCACTGTTATTTGACTTAAGTAGAACGTGACAGCTTGATTTGATTGTTATAAGTTTCCATCCATCCATCCATCCATTTTCTTCCTCTTATCCGGGGTCGGGTCGCGGGGGTAGCAGCCTAAGTAGGGAGGCCCAGACTTCCCTCTCCCCAGCCACTTGGAGCAGCTCCTCTGGGGGAATCCCAAGGCGTTCCCAGGCCAGCCGAGAAACATAGTCCCTCCAGCGTATCCTGGGTCTTCCTCTGGGTCTCCTCCCGGTGGGACATGCCCGGAACACCTCACCAGGGAGGCGTCCAGGAGGCATCCTAACCAGATGCCCGAGCCACCTCAACTGGCTCCTCTCGATGTGGAGAAGCAGCGGCTCTACTCCGAGTCCCTCCCGGATGACTGAGCTTCTCACCCTATCTCTAAGGGAGAGTCCAGACACCCTGCGGAGAAAACTCATACAGAACAGTAATCTCCTTCACATTCCGAGAACCAAATTAAGGACCATGGGAGACCGGGCTTTCAGTGTGGCTGCCCCCCGCCTGTGGAACTCTCTTCCTGACTGTCTGAGGGTCCCACAGTCTGTGGTTGACTTTAAGAGCGGCTTGAAGACCTTTCTTTTCAACCGAGCATACTCTGCCTCCTCATGATTCTACTTTTGATCTTAGTTGATACTGTTATTGATTTTACTTGTTCTATTACTTGTTTTATTGACATTTAATTTCTGTTGCACCGTGTAGCACTTTGAGATTTTCATTAATGAAAAGTGCGTTATAAATTGAATTCATTATTATTATTATTATTAAACTCATTTCAGCCGCTTGTATCCGAGATCTTGTTCTTTCGGTCACAACCCAAAGCTCATGACCATAGATGAGGGTGGGAACGTAGATCGATCGGTAAATTGAGAGCTTTGCCTTTTGACTCAGCTCTCTCTTCACCACGACAGACCGGTACAGCGCCCGCTTCACTGTGGACGCTGCACCTATCCGCCTATCGATCTCACGCTCCAGTTTTCCCTAAGTTTTGTTTTATGAAATTTTTTTGGGGTGTGGGGTTGTTCAATTTTTTTTTTTACAGAATAGTGTTTGAGTTGTGCTATTTAAATCAAATTAACTTTGACAAAGTATAGCAACCATGATGACCATAAAAGACTGAATTCTATCCTTTTCCCTCCCCAATACAGTCTCCATCCCACAAAGGGAAGCGACAACAACAGGAGGTGATCACTGAGCTCAGGCGACGTCAAGGAAAAGACAGCAGACATGTTTATGAAGGGAAAGATGGCGCCATAGAGGACATCATCACAGGTAACAATGCCCTTCAGGTGAATGAATCCATCAGACCAGGTGCTTCTTACCCGTCACCTGACTGTCTACTTCTCTTATATGCAGCTCTCAAGACTGTCCCCTTCACTGCTAGATCAGCCAAACGAAGCTCTCGCTTCTTTTGTGACTCCGCCCACTCTGAAGAGCACTACTGACCACGCCCACTTTAAATCAACTGGCCCAATTAGCACTTTGAACATTTCTGATGAATCAATGTGAAGTGATCACGTCATGTTTTGTTATTTTATTGGACTGCTTGGCCAGAAACCCCGGCCTCCCCCAACGTCTGGAACTAACTCAACCCTGAGATGACATCATTGATGAAAAACTCTTTAATCTATCACCAATATCACAGGGTTTTCTTCAGAAGATGGCTGACACAGATGTAGTTTTTCCAGAGAACTTTAAAGGACTCGTGTGCTGAAAGTCTATTTCTGAACAAAAACAGAACAAACAAAAAATCCACAACTGGAAATTTAATGAGGAAGCACAAAATGTTTGTCATCAAAGTCCAGGTAATGTTCAATGCAACAAAGTCAACACTTGCATCAGAGACCAGGTACTGTAGCTGTTCAAAAGGTCAACTGGGCGAAAAGCATTCCATACGGATTATCGAGCATGAACTTTCTTATTCCATGCGGTGCTAAAAGGTCCGAGCTCCAGCATCGTGCCTCTATTTTAAAAATCATCATTATGAAGAACTGGGTTGTAGTTGGACCAGAAAGAGGACTTACCCTTAACCCTTACCCTGAGGGATACCTGCTCCAACACAAGGAACCTCTGCCCTCTGCAATGGGAAGAAGAAGGATTTCATCCTGAAGTGATGTTGTACATTGGATCATTTACAAATAAATTAACGATCTGGATTTTTTACAGTAGTTTCAGTTTAATGGGGACACAGAAAACCAACTAAAACCCCAGAAAAACTCTTTCTTGCATAAAAGTTCTGGTTTGCATTCCAGGCTAAATGAAGAGCTTGATGTCTAAGCAGAAAGGAACTTGATGGTTTTACAGACCATGGCCTCGGCCCCTAAACAGACATAATGTTTCCACCTCCATGCTTGACTATGGGGATGAATAATGATGTGCCCATGTGTCAATGATTTAATCAAAACACTCATATGTAAAAAGGCCATTTATTTCAAATTATCATTTACTTTCATTCCAACCTCTCCACCATGGGTCAAGAGGACTTCAGGAACCTGGGAGCTCATCTACAAGGACTTACGTGGAATTCCTACTGAAACATGGCATATTCTTAAATTGAGAAAACAGCACACACACAAATCCAGAAGTGTGAAACCATGCGTACGCATGAATCCAAGCACACTTCCTCTGTACATCCCAGTCAACGTGGAACTGAGTGCTCATGAGGGAATTTGTGACGTTTCCTTCAACACACCTCCATCTAAATATGTAAATAGATTTAAATCTACCCTTCAGCTGAAGAATCTGCTCTCTGCACTATTGAAAAGCATGTCTGGGAAAGAGGAATTTCATGGAATATGAGTTGAAAACACTTCTAAATGAGATAGAGGGGTAAAATCCATTTAAGAGGCACATGAAGTCATTTGGCACAGCACTCTTTGACATTAGCGCCAAGCGCAAGAGGAGTGAGTGGGACAATGTGCACAAAGCTGTGAGCGCTGTGGGGTCAGAGCAGCATAAACCTTCAGGAATCAGGAAATAATTGTCAAACATCAATGTGGATGTGAAGCAGACGGCTGACTACACTCTTATTGTAAATAAATGCTGGAGAAAGGCTTAGACTGAGACATTTCACATTTTACGCATGTGTTCATTGACATAACTATACACACAGAGACACAGGAGCTTGGAAGAATGTTCTGAAACTGTAATTTAACCAGCAAAAAAAAGTAAAGCCACTCCAAGAACACCTGACTAGTAATGATACAATGAAAACAATGATATGTGGGGGCACACATGCTCCATGCACATCAGAGGCATTAATATTAGGACGATTAAATGAATTTAGTTACCAAGAAGCCAACCATCCTGCACTGTGCCAGCATTTAATCTGTCCCAACCATGCTGTTCATCAGAATGAATGAAGCGTGTTGAACCAGGCCACCTCTCCACCATGTTGGTTAGTTGTTATTAATCAGCTCATATAATTTATACACTGATTACGGTAAATGAAAATGCTTTCTGTTAACCTTAACATCTTTATCCTGTGATGATGCTTTCATAGCCATGAGTGTGCAGTCCATGGCTCTGATTATACAGCAAACCCTCGAGGTACGACACCCGCGACCTACAGCAACTCAGACTTACGATTTTATCATATTTAATAAAAATATGATAATTTTTTTTTTGTGTGTGTTTAGATGTTATTAATTTCATGTGTACAGCACTTTTTTGCAGCTGTGGTTGTTTTAAATGGCTTTATAAATCAAGTATAATTATTAATATTATGTTTTTATTAAAATTTTATCGTATTTACGCAACTTCCGGTCGTTTCCGGTCGCCATTTTACAATTGCAAAGTGCGGTCAATGGAGCTCCACCATAGAGGCTCCTGTCAGCTGGCTCTAGAGGACCGTGTGTCCGATCAGGGTTGCCTCATACGGATAAATTAGCTGGAAACACTCGGTCAACTCTGTGGACGTCTCAGGCCCGGAGGAGCAGCCGCGGATCGCCCCGCGATCGCTCCCACAACGCCGCCCGACATGCTAACGACAGCAGCTAACAGAGCAGCTAACACAGGCGAAGACATGCCGCGGAGGGGCCATCTGCGGCCGGGAGCTCGCCGCAAATGTCCGCCTGGCAGCCTAAGATGTCGGGGGACACCGAGCTAACGCGGAGATACAAAGCCGACAGCCTTTTTGAATGAACTGACATGCTGCTAATGGCGGGGCCTAACCGTAGCTAACGCCGAGCAGCTTGTTTTGGATGGAGGAACATCGCGGAGAAACGGCTTTCAGTAAGTTTTTTTTTTCTGGCTCCAAATGTATGAAGTTAAGAAGCTAACAGTCCTTCTTTTAAACAGTTTTGACCACGTGTGTGCGTGTGGAGCGTAAGGAAGCTGGGGGAGCTCGGACGGGTGCAAGAGCTAATGCTAAAAGACGAAGGCAGGCTTTGACCAGCTCAAAGTAAGAAATTATATTTTTTATTTATTGTACAGTATTCATTTACTGTACATGTAAAGTTCTGTGCATGTTTATGGCCTAGTATGTCTGCTTGTTCAGTCTCATGCCGTTAAATATGTGTGCGGCGCTCCGTTAGCGGTATAGCCGCGACCTATGTCAGAAACGCGGACCTACGACAGGCACGTGTTTTTGGTCCGCGAGGTACGACAACATCGACCTAAGTCACACCCGTAGGTCCCAATCCCTGACGTAACTCGAGGGTTTGCTGTATCAGGAAAACCGTTGCAAACTGTGCTTTATGGTTGGTCTGTTCCATACATACCATTTTATTTATAGAGCACTTAAAACAGTGACAAGGCCAACCAAAGTTCTGTACAAACAAACAAACAAACAACAGGAAACACATAGGCAACTTACAAACTGATGTAAAAAACAGAAAATGGACATAAAACTATTGCAGATAATAAATATAACAACCAAACACAGATCATCTGGTGTTGAAAGCAACAGAATAGTAGTGCGTCTTAAATAGGATTTGAAAACCGAGAGGGAGGGGGCCTGTCTGACGAGCAGAGGTAACTCATTCCAGAGTCTTGGTCCTGCTACAGAGAAGTTCCTGTCACCTCTGTGTTTAAGACGAGTTCCTGGAACTGTGAGAAGTAACTGGTCCACTGACCTCAGAGCACATGGTGGGACATACAGCTGTAGCAAATCAGAGAGCTGGGGGGCGAACTGTTCAGTGATTTGTAGACATACATGAGAATTTTGAACTGGCTTTGAAGATGAACCAGTGCAGGGAGGCCAAGACTGGTGTAATGTGCTCTCTTTTGCCTGTACTGGTTAAAAATTGGGCTGCTGCGTTCTGGACCAGTTGTAATCATGCAATGGTGGTCTGACTGATACCAAACAGGAGTGAATTGCAGTAATCAAGCCTAGATGTAATAAATGCGTGAATTACTGTCTCCAGGTTATTTTTGGATAATATGGACTTCAGCTTAGACAGTCGCCTCAGCTGGAAAAAACAGGATTTACAATCATGTTTACATGACTGTTGAGTTTCATGGAAGGATCCATGATCACTCCCAGATTTGTGACTTTTTGTTTTTCAGACAGGGCTAGAGCAGAAAGGGCGATGCATTGGTTCGTGATTGTGTTGTTGGGAGGGAACATTTCATTTAAACTTAAGAAATTTAAAGCCATCCAGTCCCTGATGTCAGCCAGGCAGTCGAGCAGAGGTTGAATAGAGCATGTACCGTTATGTCTTAGGGGGAAGTAAATTTGACAGTCATCAGCATAGAAGTGGAAAGGTATGTTGTGTTTCCAGAAAATAGCACCAAGTGGCAGAAGGTATAGAGAGAATAGGAGAGGACCCATGATGGACCCCTACGAAACCCCCCATTTAAGTGCTGCCACTGCAGAACTAAATTCTTTAATTGAAACAAAAAAAGGACCTGTCAGAGAGGTAGGATCTGAACCAATTGAGGGCTGACCCTGTGATGCCCACCCACTGCTCCAACCTAGCAATGAGGATCTCATGGTCGATTGTGTCAAAAGTGGATGTAAGGTCCAATAGGACAAGCAGCACAGAGTCACCAGTGTCTGTGGATAAGAAGATGTCATTAAAAACCTTCAGTAGGGCAGTTTCAGTGTGGAGAGGTTTAAAGCCAGACTGAAATAACTCAAAGATAGCGTGATCCTCCAGGAAGCACTTCAACTGGGACTTGACTACTTTCTCCAGAAGTTTAGAAACAAATGGGAGTCTGGAGACAGGCCTGAAGTTGGACACGACTGAGGGGGTCAAGGTTTGTTTTTTCAGGAGAGGTTGAACAGCAGCATGTTTAAAGGTTTTTGGCACCACGCCACTGGATAAACTGCTCTTCACAAAAGCAAGAATGGAAGGACCTAGAGTAGGAAAAAACTCCTTTAGTAGCTGAGGGGGACCACATCAAAGGGGGAACCAGATGGTTTCAGGTTGCACATGACCTGCTCTAGAGAAGACAGAGAGATTGGTTCAAAATGGTCAAATACAGTAACAGATTGAGGTGAGATGGATGGATCATGAGTTGGAGGAGAAATGAGAGCCTGGGTGGTGGAAAGTTTTTCTAAAAAGAAATTTAAGAAGTAGGGATGCACCGATCCACATTTCTCACTTCCGATCCGATACCGATACTTGTTAACTCAGTATCGACCGATACCGATACTTTCCCGATCCGATACTGTTCAGGTATTTGACTCTGTATAATGAAACTTTTGCACCCAAACTATTCATTTTAACATTGTGTGAGATAAACCCAATGAAGACACTCTTAAGCCTTACAATAGGGAACCCCCTTATTGTAAGGCTTAAGAGTGTCTTCATTGGGTTTATCTCACACAATGTTAAAAAGGGCAGTCACAGATTGTGATTGAACACAAGTGCTCTTTGAAGCTGGATCGGAAAAGTATCGGCAGGTTTGATCCGATACCCGATACTTAAATAATGCTGGTATCGGATACCGATACCGATACTGGATCGGATCTGCCCCATCCCTAGTAAGAAGTTTTCGCACAGCTCAGTCGAGGCTTCCAGGTTCAGTGAAGTGGAGAACAGAGTTTAGGGTGGAGAAAAAAACGTGTGGATTGTGAGAGTTTGAGGTAATGATATCTGAAAAGTATTGGATTTAGCAGTTTTCACGGTTTTCTGATAACGCCGCCAACTCTCTTATAGTATTTGAAAAGAGATCTGCAGCCTGTCTTTTCTCCATTTGCGCTCCGCCCACCTGCACTGCTGCCTAACAGCCTTGGTGACATCATTCAGCCAAGGTTCTTCTCTGAGTTTTGATTTTCTAGTTTTAACAGGAGCAACATGATCCAAAGCCTTTAAACAGACAGAGTTCCACTGGGATGTCAGCTCCTCAGAGAGAAACACCGCAGGCTGAATGATCATTTCAGAGTTATAAATATCTTTGAAATGTGCGGCAGTGAAGTGGTTAATGGCCCGGTTGCGACGTGCAGGAATGCACAGCTTAGGAGTTAGACGAGGGAGGGTGAACTCAAATCGGACTGGCATGTGGTCTGAAAACACATTGTCACTGATTTCAAGATCAGTAACAGTCACATCACGCATTAAAACAAGGTCCAGTGTATGTCGGCGCTCTTGGGTGGGACAGTTTACATGCTGATTTAGATTAAATGAGTCCAATAAATCTAAAAAGTCCTTAACCAAGGGCTTCTCGTGACAGCACACATGCAAATTAGAATCACCAATAATGACTACACAATCATATTTTGGTGTGATTTCAGCCAACAAATCAGAAAATTTGTTGACGAAATCCTTAGATTGAGGTGGGCGGTAGATGAGTGCGCATAAAGTCGCAGGTGAATGGCCGAGTTCAAAGACAGTCAGCTCAAAGCTGGAGCAGGAAACCAGGATTGGCTGTTGTTTACATTCACAAGATGATTTGAATATTGTTAATAATCCACCACCACGACCTGATGGCCACGGGTCGTTAAAATACAGATAGTTCGGTAGTAATACTTCCATCAAGGCGCTAGACTCACCCGGCGATATCCAAGTCTCTGTGATGCAGAAAAAGTCCAAATCGTCCTCTTGGAAGCAATCCTTGAGGATGAGTTTTGTTGTTGACAGATCTTGCGTTGACCACACACATCCTGATATTATCCGAGGTGGACCCAGTAGCGGTGGAGTGAGCATGCGCCAACGGCCACAGATTTTCAATAACAACTCCTCTGGGACCAGCAGTGAGCTGCACCGGCCACCAGCTCCCATTGTTTACCTGTTCCGAACACGCGAGAAGCTGGCGATGGAAATCATGGCCATCAGGTGGACAGGAAGATGCAGCACGCAGGGCTTTGAGCCTAACCAGCCGACCAGCTCGTTTTCCCCGTCGTCTGGAGCAATATCTCCGGGTAGGCAGTTGAGGAGCGCAGCGGAGGTAAACAGGCAGGTCCACCAGCAGCGGGGGGAGAGGGGGTCTTCCAGAGGTACGATCATACTGGCCCAAATAAGCGACATCAGCGGCAGAAAAACGAAGATCCAGGAGCTGCTGTCGATCATACACCAGTAGCGCATTTATGTCCCTGATGGAAAAACGAACAAAACAAAAAAATCTGAACACCGTCAGCAGAGGTGGATTACAAGCCATGTACACAGGCGCCATCTTACCGGAAGTCAAGTACAAGTGGGTAATTTGATATTCCTGGTTGACATGGATCGTTCATCCCACACAGCTGGCATGGCTTGGCTCAGGGTGGACTGGCTCAGTCCTGATGGGTCTACCAGCTCCCTCTGGAATGACCCAGTTGCTATACGAGCCCCAGTGTGGTCAGCAGCTGTATGTGCACGGGCAGCGCACGGCACCTCGCTGTGTGACGCTCCAAGACCGGCTACAGCTCCATGCACAGATCCAGAAGGATTGTCCTTGAAGACTAAAACGTCAGACGAACCAGTCGTCATCGTGGTCCAGAACATCCTCTCCGTCTCTAAATCCTCGCTCTCTGAGTGTCACTCCGTTTGTTAAATCCTCTAATAAAACTAAAGACGTTGTTGAAAGTATTTTATATCCACTCCTCTAATTTCATACACGTGGAAGTATTACAGTAATTGTTCATGTGTCATGTGTACAATACTGTACAGTAATAGTTTTCACATCATTAAGTTTCTCAGCATCACCTCTAAGTGTCATCAATGGACCAGTAACCATATAAACGTGCAAATGCCAACCATGAAGTTGGCCTGGGGCTGAACACATTTCCATGGTCATTTCATTCTTGATACATCTTCAGTTTTGCATGAAAAAGGATGCTTGCCATGTATTTTTGCACCCTTTGTACATGAGGCCCCAGATGATAGGACTTCACAAAACCTTCATGGACTACAAGACCATCAGCATGAAGCTTGGTGAAAAGAACAACTATTAATGTTTTCATTCAGAAAGGGAAGAAATCCAACAGAAGACAGTCTGCAGCTCCATGTGGGATCATGATTTAGAAGTTTATGTTGCATCACATGACAGCAACATCCAAATCAACCCAACAGGAAGCGTTCTGAGTATTATGAGAAAACACCACCACCCACAGTCACACACGATGGTGGAAGCATCTGGACTGAGCCTGTAGAAAAAAGAAGCAGCAGCCAAGAAACTTGCAGGATGTAGTTTCTGTATAAAAAGCAGTGGGCCAAAAGTGTCCCTGAGGTGTGAGCACACCTGGAGACCAACTAAAGAAACATCTGATCAACATTCATTCATTCAACCTTTATTTATACAGGCTAGCCTCGTTGAGTCACGGGGACTCATTCACAAGAGGGACCTGTCTCACTCACACCAAACAACCATCCACTCTCACACTCACACCTAGGGTCAATTTAGAGTCACCAATCAGCCTAACAAATGTTTCTGCACGAAGAACTAAACCAGGGTTGGAGTTCAGACCAAAAACAATCAATTCATCATCTTTAGCCGCTTCTCTGTCCAGGATCTGGGGGGGCTGGTGCCCGTCTCCAGCAGTCATTGTGGGGGGGACACATGGACAAACACCTAGACCGCTCACTCATACCTGGGGACAGTTTAGTTACCACTGGACCTAATCTGAAGATTGTTGGTGTGTGGGAGGAAACAAACTTGTGCACGTGGAGAACATCGAACCTCCACATGGAGAGGCTCCAGGTTGACAATCTGTCTCTCACTATTAAAACAAATTGAGCATTTTTTATTTATTTCTTTGTAAGTGAACAAATGTGGAAAATCAGCAGGACGTCATCTCACTGTGTGACAGCAGCTCTGTGGTTTTTATTGCTGTTTGGGTTCCTTGGATCTGAATCTTGTTCAGTGTTTGCTCCGTTCACCTTTCATGATGTGTTCTGCTGGGTTGACTGTAAATACTGGCCTCGCAGAGTTAAAGTCCAAAACGTCTGGCAGTTCCAGTTTCAACTGGGCTGATCAGAATGTTCAGAGAACTTGAGTCAAAAAAAGCTTCAACTTTCCACTTCCTGTCATTGGGTTCGGGGTTTTTTGGGCCAGCGCTCAAGACGCTGAATGAAAAGCTGCAGTTTTAATGAAGGTTGAGTTGGCGGGGTGAGGGCGGACACAACACGAGTTCGATTTGGCTTCTTTCACCAGTTTGTGATCATTAATCCTGGATAAAACAAATGTAGACTTACAGTTGTTGCATTTTGGTTCCGAACTAACCCAGACGTACCTGGACACACCTGTGGGTCTGCTGGTCACCGTGTCAACTCTCCCATTCAGACCCCACACCCTTCTTTTAAAACTTGAAGTTTAAATCTTAAAAAAAAGTCAAGAGCACAAAGTTTTCTACGTGTATATATGTTTTTTAGAAGGTTGTTTAGCAATGATCTGTGTGTGCTGCTCGTTGCTGTTCATTTGTATTTGGTGTGCAAATAAAACACACCTTCCATCCATCATCAGAACCA
>JBBPBX010022785.1:26785-41096 GCA_038048925.1 Garcialebias charrua
GGACAGGTCTCAGTCCATCAGAGGGACTTCAACTTTATTATTAGGTCCCCGAGGGGCAATTCATTTACAGCAGGTAATGATAATGGTAGTGAGACAGCCAACACATTCATACAACTAAAATTTAAAACAAGATAAAGGAATAAAAAGAATGAAAGAATAAAATGAATAAAAAGTACCTCCATTACAGATTAAAATACATAAACATTTCAGAAGGTACATTTTGAGAGGAGCAAACAGTTCATCCTTAAAAACATTACTTAAGATTCAAGATAACAATAGGCTGGAATGTGTTAGCCTTGGCAATGCCACTTCCCAGACAGTCGGTGTCTCCTGTGGTGTCCCTCAGGGGTCAGTTCTGGGGCCCCTGCTGTTTTCCCTCTACATGCTGCCTTTAGGTCAAATTATCAATCAGTTCAACATTTCTTTTCACTGCTATGCCGACGACACACAGCTTTACATCAGGACTGGAACATCATCATCATCCCTATCTCCGTCTTCACTCACTGTTCTCTCTGCCTGCCTGGAGGAAATAAAGGCATGGATGAATCAGAACTTTCTTCAATTAAACTGCTCGAAGACTGAGGCCATATTGATTGGCACCCCTCACCAGATACAAACATCAACTTTAACAACAATCTCCTTCTCTGGTCAAGACATCCCCCTCTCCACCTCTGTTACAAATCTTGGAATAAAAATGGACTCTCATCTTACATTTGAAAATCACATTAAGCATCTGTTTAAAACCTGCTTCTTCCATCTTCGAAACATCTCCAGACTTCGCCCATCTCTGACTTTTCCTGATGCTGAGAAACTCGTCCATGCCTTTGTCTCCTCCAGGCTCGACTACTGCAACTCCCTGTTTATTGGTATCCCTGGCAAAAACCTTCAGAAACTTCAATACATTCAAAACAGTGCAGCAAGGATTCTGTTGAGAGTTCGTAAATTTGAACATATTACACCCATTCTCCATAACCTCCATTGGCTTCCTGTCACCTACAGAATTCAATACAAAACTGCTCTCATTACCCATCAATGCTTGCACGGCACTTCACCTGACTATCTAAAGGACATTCTTGCACCATATTCATCCACCCGGTCTCTACGATCACAGAACAGTAATTTCCTTTATATTCCTCGGACCAAATTGAGGACCATGGGAGACCGAGCATTCTGTGTGGCTGCCCCCCGCCTGTGGAACTCCCTCCCTGATGACCTGAGAGCTCCACAGTCACTGGTTGACTTTAAAAGCAGCATAAAGACCTTTCTTTTTAAGCAAGCCTATTCTGCCTCCACATGATTTTATCTTTGATCTTAGCTGATATCATTATTGATTTTACTTGATTTTATTGATTTTACTTGTTTTATTTTATTTATTTTTTAAGCAAGCCTAATCTGCATCCACATGATTTTATCTTGATCTTAGTCGATATTATTATTGATTTTATTTGATTTTATCACTTGTTTTATTTTGATCTTTGCTTTATTACAATTTGTAGCACTTTGAGATTTTTATTAATGAAAAGTGCATTATAAATGGAATTCATTATTATTATTATTATTATTATAACAATAGGAAATGAGATAATTTAAAAACTACTTTTTGTTTAAAAATCCAATGACTGAGGGGATGAAGGAGTTTTTTAATCTGTTTGTTCTACACCTTGGTAGGCCATATCTTGGACAGGTCTCCAGTCCATCAATTCAGTTCAATTCAGTTTTTTTATATAGCATCAAATCACAACAAAGTGTTCTCAGGGCACTTTACAGGAATATTCACATACATAGAAAATACAATTAGTAAAATTTATCTAAGGAATCCAGCAGACAAGTTGAATCTTGGCTTTGTTGCAGTCTCCCATCCTGAGCAAGCACAGTGGCAACAGTGAAAAGGAAAAACTCATTTTAACAGGAAGAAACTTGCAGCAGGACAAGCGTCCATCTGCTTTGACCGGCTGGTTTGAGAGGACAGGAAGAAGAGACACATGAACAAAGAATGGCAGGTCCAGATACAGGTGCAGGTGTACCTGAAAGACAAAAACACATGTTAAGTATAGAAAAAAATTACAACTACAAAACAGGTTGAGCAGAGTAAGTAGACAGTAGTATAGTAAATGGACTGTACTTATATAGTGCCTTTCTATCTTATAAAGACACTCAAAGCTCGTTACAACACACTCTGTTCCCTCATTTACCCATTCATACACTCTACTGGATCTCGACAACGCTAATTGAACAAATCATTCTAAAGAGAATAATCAGAGCTTTATCACCTTTCTATCAGCTTTATCACATTCATACACCGATGGGACACACATCAGAGGCAATAGCCTATATGGTGGTGGTGACGTACTTTCATAAAAATTTAAGCCATGTTGATCACTTCCGGCTCCCACCTACCGCTGTTGTTTTTAGCGTTAGCTCCTAAACTAGACCATGAAAAAGACACCAAAGGTAAAGATCTGCGAGCTACTGGTACAAGTGAGTTTTGTCGTGTGCCATTGTGTCCAGTGAACAGCAGGTACAATAGAGTGCTTAGTTTTTTACATTTTACGGCCACAATTCGTGGCTAACTGAAGACTTAGCCATTAAAGCTAACACTCCGGTTTGAAGCCTTGTCACAGGGAAACAGAATTTCACACGACCGGCCGGCATTTCAAACCTCAGGACATTCAACAGCCACCGTCAGAAACAAGAAGACAGTGGTTAAAAAAGGGAGGTGTACCTGAATTGTTCCAGTGGAATAATTCTCCCTTCCACCTGCATGACCGGGGGTTTGGGGGAGAAGCAAAGAGGACAACGAGGAGGAGAACACAGCAGCTGCAGCTCTCAGTAAGAAACACGATTATGCCTCGAGTCCAGACCCTGCACTTGTAGATTTGGTGTTGAAGTACTGAGTGATTTGGACAGACATGAATTGAAATGTCTCTTTCAATAATCTAGTGGGGAGAAAATCAGTGGGGCAGTTAGTGAGTTTAATAGATTTCACTATTTTGTTCAAAAGGGAATAAGACACTGGTTCAAACTACTTGAATATCATCATCATCATCATTACTTTATTTCAGACATAATCCATCCATCCATCTTCTTCCTCTTATCCGGGGTCGGGTCGCGGGGGTAGCAGCCTAAGTAGGGAGGCCCAGACTTCCCTCTCCCCAGCCACTTGGAGCAGCTCCTCCGGGGGAATCCCAAGGCGTTCCCAGGCCAGCCGAGAAACATAGTCCCTCCAGCGCGTCCTGGGTCTTCCTCTGGGTCTCCTCCCGGTGGGACATGCCCGGAACACCTCACCAGGGAGGCGTCCAGGAGGCATCCTAACCAGATGCCCGAGCCACCTCAACTGGCTCCTCTCGATGTGGAGAAGCAGCGGCTCTACTCCGAGTCCCTCCCGGATGACTGAGCTTCTCACCCTATCTCTAAGGGAGAGTCCAGACACCCTGCGGAGAAAACTCATTTCAGCCGCTTGTATCCGAGACATAATATATGATCCATATTTTTTTTAAATACAGGAAAAAATACAACAACAACAAGAACACAGAGTTAAAAAGCTTTTCTATAGAATGTCAATGTCAATGTCAATTTTATGTCAATTTTATTTATATAGCACATAAAAACAACCGAAGTCGACCAAAGTGCTTTACAGTTAAAAAAATAAAAACAGAGTAAAATGCATCTAGTGCCACTAAACATAATAAAGCTATCAGTAAATGCAACAACAATAAAATCTGCTCAAAATTTGATCTCACATTCTGCGAGGATCAAATGCCAAGTAAAAGAGATGAGTCTTAAGTGAAGATTTAAAAGTGTCAACAGTCTGAGCGCTCTTTACTTTCTCAGGTAAACTGTTCCACAGTTTTGGAGCAGCAACCGCAAAAGCCCGATCACCTCTGGATTTCATTTTGGATCTGGGGACATCTAAGAGAAACTGGTTGGTAGACCGGAGTGCTCTTACAGGAGTGTAGATATTAATAAGATCACATAAATATGATGGGGCCAGACCTTTTAAGATTTTAAAAACAAGCAATAAAATCTTAAAATCAATTCGACAGTGGACAGGGAGCCAGTGAAGGGATGCCAGGACAGGACAGGGGTTATGTGTTCATATTTTTTAGTTGAAGTTAAAAGACGAGCTGCTGCGTTCTGGACAGATTGTAAACGATGCAAAGATGATTTGTCTAAACCATGTCTTATCTTCTTCTTAGAAGATAAGAATAAAGCAGAACCAGCAGAGATAAAAGAAAACTCTGAAACAGAAGTAGCAAGTGCACCTGTGGCTTGACTAATGGATGTAACTTTATCAATTAAAAAAGGAAAGTTCTCACAGGTGGAGGCTGATGTGGGTGGATTTAAAACAGAGCTAATTGTATTAAATAACACCCTGGGACAGTGGCTACTTTTTTTGATAATGTTAGACAGAAATTGTGATTTTGCATCATTAACGGATTTCTGATACAAAACAAGAGTTTTCCTTAATAAAACCAAAGAATCATGTTGCCTGTCATGCTCCCACTGTCTTTCAGCTCTTCTGCACTGCCTCCTGAGTTTACATGCAGTAGGATTTTTCAGTCAAGGCTCAGCTCTGGTTCCCTTTCAGTCATGTTCTCTCTGTGCAACATATGCTATGGGAATTGCGCCCCCATGCGATTACCTGAAGGAATACATTCACGCCTTTACGGCAAGGGCATCAGCATAGCGCCAGAGGCCCCGCCCTCTGGGTACTTAAGCCGCTGATGCCCATCCAACTTTCTCTTTTTGCCCTTCACCTCGCTTAAACCTGAACTACCTCTCTTCGCGGGACTTCTCTGTTGCTTCATCGCTCAACCAGTGGTGAGCTTGCTCCCTACACAGAGCGTACGGAGAATTATTCCTGCGTACTGCTGGGCTAGCGAAAGCTAGTCCGACACATTTTCTCTTAACCCCGAAGTTTTTTCTTCTCCTCTCTCCGCAGACTGCTTCGCTCAACGGCGCTAACTGCGTGAACAACCGTTACCCCTGCTAACTCGTAGCGGGCTAGCCAGCGAAAGTGACGTGATGGAGGAGACGTCTCAAAATAAAAGAAAAAGAATTCTGGAAGGACTCGCTCGCCTTATCTCGGACATGCCTCCGAAGAAAGGAAAGCGAATGGATGGCGAGTCCAACCTCGCGCGCCTGTCCTAGCGGATGCGGTTTCTCCCTCGCAGCGACGGACACCCACGAGGCCTGTCCCGTCTGCTTGGGGATGTTACACGCAAAAATGGCGCTGGATGTACCCGACTCTTGCCCACACTGCAGCCAGATGCTGGAGGCGGTGAGGAGGCACCGGGCGCACTTCGTCGCCAAGGCCATGGGCGCCGCCGCAGCGCCAGCGGACCCAGACACCATCGAGCCTCTCACTCCCACACCGGAGCTCGAGAACATGGCTCTGGATGACAGTACACGAGTCGAATGGGGCGACAGCCCAGACGTGCTGGCTCCCATGGTGGACTTAACAGTCGAATTCGACACCCGAGGCATGATGAACGAGGACGAGATCTCGATTTCAACCTCAGGCAAATTTTCCGCTGAGGACGCAGACGTCGAATACAAGGAACAGGGAGAAGATCTCTCCCGCACCCCGGTACCTGTGCTCCCGGAGACTGACTTTTCCATCCCTGCTCTGTTTGACCTGTGTCACAGAGCAGCGGACGCGCTACAGATCCCATGGCTAGAACCTCTGTCTCGTCAACAGGTCACGAGGCTGGCAGGAAACAATTTTTACTCAAAGCAGCAGGCCGCCACGAGGCAAAGGATGCCCGTCTTCTTAGACTTCCTCACAGAGCTGACTCGCACCTGGGCTCAGCCCGAGCTCCCATGCTGTTGCCACTCTCGCAGTTTCTTGACGTGGACAGGATGGATGAGGTGGGAATAGCCAATGTGCCTCAAACTGAGGACACGCTGGCGTGTCACCTGGCTCCCAAGTCATCCGGGACAAAACCAACTCTCCCTAGCAAAGCTTGTCGAGCTTCAGCTTCTCTGCTCGAGAAATGCTACAGAGCTCAGGGACTCGTGGCGCACGCGATGAACGCATCCGCGTTGATGCAAGCTTACCTGGCTGAAAATGTGCGCCACCGCAGAAGCGACCGGCGTACGAGGACGAGCACTGGCAGAATCAACCGCCGGGCCCACCTTGAACCGAACACGCATGGAGAAAAAACAGGTTTGTTCCCCGCCAAGCGGTCAGACACAGGGCCTCCTTGGCGAACCGGGACACCAGACAAAAGCGTGCCTGATGAACCAGGTCCACGTCTTGATTTTACACGATCACCCACCCAAGCGGTATGGGGAATGATCTTTTCATGTCCAGACTTTATTTGTAGCACGGTACAAAAAGCTGGTAACTCTGTTGCATGCACAAATCATGTTTTTCCTGCTGTGAGTGACATAAAGTCAAATATATCGTTACACTTAAGCATGAATAAAGCTCAAAAAACAGCTCATCTCTGTTTTATTGACTCAAAAAAACAAAAACAAACAACAAACACAATAACTTCAGCAGAAGGGGTCCCTCTGGCCTGCCAGCCAATATAAAGGGAGGGGGTCACCTCCCCCCCCTCACGGCTCACGGGGTGTTAGCCTAATCAATAAGCCCTAGCAGGGTGCCTCTGTTCTATCTGTAGCGGACAGGCAAAGAGACATCTGTAAGCAGCCCCCACACTCCTCACGGAGACAGGTGAGGGGGTCACGTGTTCCAGCCCCCGCTCCGTTGTGAACCACGGGGCGGACAATACACAAACCAAGCAAACACGTGACATGTCCGCGCCCCAGGGATGCGCGCCGACAGAGTCTGACCACCCACCTTCCTGGCTCCTAGTAAGGGTCAAGGGGGCCACGGCAGAAGCCCACAGGCGACCACAAGCTTCACACGTTCACAAAGGCGATTGTGATCAAACTGCTGTGTGTGTAAACAGACCAGGGCTGAATCAGATTCCTCTTCCTTTTAATCGAAGGGAACTGAGCTCTCTGTTATCAACCAATTTAAAGTCTGCCAAGCACAAAAGACCATCTCCACATTCTCACGCTGCAGCTGTCCCCTTATCATTGATGGGCGACACGCAATGTTCAAGCAGTGTTCCTACAGCACGTGACTGTACTCATTGTACTAGTTCAGCTCTGCTCTTAAACAATATCCCCCCACCGGGTGAAACACAGACCCCAGGCGGTTTGTCTGGCCCCAACGCTCTGTTAAGGCCGGAGACCAGTAAACCAGACCCAACCAGGAAACGGGTTGGGGTCAGGAGATTTGCTCGCTTACAAAACTCGCAGCTCCTCAGTCCCATGACCCCCAACGAGAAGAGGGAAAACAGACAGTCTGTTCCACTTCTGTCTAATAATGACGAAAGATTGCCTTTGCCCTCGAACACTCTCAATCAGAGCACTGTGGTAGCACATCTGCAAAAACCTCTCCCTAACATGGTTGACCCTCAGGGGATCACAGAATCCAGGGCCCCTGGAGGAGAACTGGTTCCACCAACTGCTCCTCTTCAGGGACCCACTATGTCACCAGAAGGAGCAGTCTCGCCACTTAGGCTGGGAGCTGTAAAAATTTCAGCTTGGTGGCAGAAAGGAACAAGCTGGTGGCCTTAGGCCTGCCGGAAAATGTGGTAAAAACCATAAAATGCCCGAGCTGTGTCAACGCAGTCTCTTTACACACAGAAATGGTGTATTTTTGAAGCTTGGTGTACAGAAAGAAATACTAGAAAGTTCCGGAGAAACTTTGACGGGGGTTGCCAGGCTGTTGCCAGACATCTTGAATCAAAATGGCTCCAAATGTTAATCAGTGTGTATTTCAAATACTTTCTATGAGTTTCAAACAGTACCAACAGTGAGTATGTTTTCATCAGATTCTAAATCATGTGACTTGACAGCAGCAGTTTGTGTGAGGAGTGTTCTCCCATTCATTTTCAATGGGGAAATATGGCAACTTTGTTAGCAAAATACATCGCCATGGTAACTCCGATTGCTTATAAAAGTAATAGCACACATCTCTGAGTCGGGCCGGTCGTTTTGATATAACTTTTGTGGGGGTTCACTTTGTGGTTCGGTCCGTATTAAAGTTGAAAAAGAAAACTTTTTCTGGTGTAGAATAATAAGTGGGCAGTAACCAACTAGTTCCTGGATTTGGAGATTCATTACGTCTTTGTTAGCAAATTACGTTGCCACGGTAACTCGAAATGCCAATAAAAGTAATAGCACACATCAGGGGGCCGAGCCCGTCGTTTTGATATAACTTTTGTGGGGGTAGACATTGTGGTTCGGGCCGCATTAACGTTCGACGACAATGTAGACACACGTTCGAGCACAATAACAATAGGTGGCTTCCATGCATTTACATGCAATGGCAGCCCCCAATTATTTCTTATTCATGTGACCTGGCTCAGCTCCTGACTTTTCTTCAGAACTTACTGGAAAAAGGTAGTTCTTTCTCAACAATTAAGGTGTTCCTATCAGCAATTTCAGCCTGTCACGAAGGCTGGGGAAACAGGACGCCTGGCGCGCATCCAATCATAATAAGATTTATGAAGGACATGCTAAGAATGAGACCACCCAACAGGATCCTGACCCCTGGTTGGGATCTTAGTCTGGTCTTGGGGGCTCTCTGTGATCCTCCATTCGAGCCACTGAGCGAGATTAAGATAGATTTATTATCTTATAAAACCGCTCTACTTTGCTCCGCTTCTACCTTTGCTCGGCGAAACGCGTGGGTGACCTCCATGCCTTGTCTGTACATCCAAGCCCCTGATGGCAGCACAAATGTCTGCAACTGGTACACCTTTGAACAGTGACCACGAAGCGGCTCAATAAACACTTTTGCAAAGCATTACAGTTTGGATGTTACTGCGTGTGATGTCACTCAGGCTGTTCTTTCTAACACACAGTAGAAAGTAGCCTTGAGATGCCTGTTGATCAAGGGCAGACGTTCACTCTAGCATGCATTTTACTGAGCATTTCAAGGGCGTGAATGAATTACGTTCCCATAGCATATGTTGCACCGAGAGAACATGACTGAAAGGGAACTGAAAGTTATGCACCATAACTCATGTTCCCTGAAGGAAGTTGTCCCACTGTCCCAAGTTGGCACGCCGTGTCAGCGCCGTGTGAGCACCGCGGCAAAAGCCTTTGATCGCGGGCGTGAACGCGCCAAGCTCAAATTTTACTACGCCTACGCGCGGCGCGCGCGTTTATAAACTGCCTCGCCTGTCAGCAAATGACCAATCAGCGACCTCAATTTGTCCTGTAGCCTGCACTCCAGAGAGCTGCGCTTGCACAGAGTATAAATGAACTGCCGGTGCGCAGCACACGCGAGTCCAGCGGCGCTGGACACAACGGACAGCTATACTGGAGGCTTGTGTTGGTGGGCAGAAGTCTCCATTTAAAATTGTCCTTATAGATAGTGGCAACACCACCACTGCAGGCTGACAGACGTGAGAAGCTGAAAAAGGCACAGCCCGAGGGGGAGAGCTCAGAAAACGTGCTGTTATCGCCTGGTCTCAGCCACGTTCCGTCAGCAGCTGAATATCCAGAGAGTTTGAGCAGAAGATATTGTGGAGAATAAGTTTTATTTGTGACAGATCTAGTGTTTAGAAGAGTCATCCAAATGGAGCACTAGCTGTTATCCTGGGATACGCAGCCAAAGGAGCAGGGGTTCTCCTGAACCCTGCCACGCCTACAGATCTTTGCACGCCAAAGACCAGGAAATGTGCCGCCATCGGTGGCTGTATCTATGACACGTAACCAGCTGTAGGAATATTCCATGGGGTATCGTATGTCAACAAAGTTGTATTGCATGAAGACTGGAATGAATAAGAGGCGAAGTGAGCCCAGAGCTTCACAAGCAACCCATCCCTCCTGCCGCGTCTCCTATAACGGAGCCTGCTGCGGGCAACCACAACACAAGGATTCCGTAGAAATGGAGGTATCGATGCCAGGTGAGGTGAAGGAAAAGCCTTTGATCGTCCATAAAAGTCACAAAGCGGTACTTTTACCCATGATGGAATTAATATTTAGAAGTGTCTGGCAGTCATAGGTAAACAGTGATGATACAATCTGAACAAAAGTTAAGAAAATAGCACAACAAGCACCAACTTGAGGAGAGAGAGACAACAAGCCACATCCAACAGTGCCATCTTGACTATTTCCATTGTTGCCTCTGCCTTAAGCCCATTCTCAAAACTGAACAATTAGGGGTACGAATCTCTGTGTCTGGCGAATCGATTCGATTCCGATTTTTGTGTCACGATTTGATTCAAAATCAATTTTTTGATTCGGAAACGATTTTTCTATTGAAATGGTCATAAATTTAGTTTCAATTATGTAACTGACAAGATGAAAAGATTAAACAACAATGTAAACAAATGGAACATTTATTTAAAACAATAATTTTAGGTTCCTTGCTGTATCAACATTTTTGCATTGTTTGATATTTATACCAAAAATAGGAACAAATACAGGAGTGCATAAAATTCTGTAACTTAAATTACCAGTACAGTATTAGGTTAGCTTACAGTATTTTCTGGTGTATAGGTCGCACCTGTGTATAGGTCGCATTGTCCAATTATCACCAATAGATTGGAAAAATCCCTAGATAGGTCGCACCTACGTTTAGCTCTGCTGCAAATGTCTGCCACAGGAGCGCACAGCAAGGCTTTTAAGAAGATTAACACTTAAAAACAATTATTTGTTTGATAAAAATTATAGCAAATATGTGTCTGAGCTGAACTTTTCCTTAATAAATGAACGTAATTGTGAAATGAGCTGGATTTAAAAATTTGTTTCGCCGAAAGTGATAACAAGCCATATATAGGTCGCACCCGAGTATAGGTTGCAGGCCTTGAAAAAAACATAAAAAGGTGCGACCTATACACCGGAAAATACGGTAGTTGCCTGGATTTCATCATCATCATGATCAGCTTTATTTATAAAGCGCTTTAACACAGCCCCAGCTGAAACAAAGAGCTGAACATCAGTTACAAACAAGATAAAAGAAAGCATAAAAACAGAGCTACAAAACTAACACACAGTGAACTAAAAATTCAATTTAAAATACAATAAAATGACAAGTTAAACAGGTAAAATCAATAAAAATGAAGTAAAATCAAGTCTCAGTTGGGTTGAAGGCCAATGAGTAGAGATGTGTTTTCAAACGGGTTTTAAAAATGGACAGTAAGGGAGCCTGTTGAATGTGTAAAGGCAGAGAGTTACATAACTTAGGGCCACCAACAGAGAAGGCCCTGTCTCCTCGAAGCTTCCTCTTACTCTTTGGAATGACCAGGAGCAGCTGGTCAGCAGACCTGAGTGACTGGGATGGAGTGTAATGGTGTAGAAGCTCTGCCAAATAAGGGGGGGGCAAGGCTGTTTAAAACCTTAAAAACAAACAAGAGAATTTTAAAATGAACTCTAAAATACACGGGCAGCCAGTGGAGAGAAGCCAGGACAGGTGTGATGTGCTCTCTTTTGCGTGTTCCAGTTAAAAGTCGTGCAGCAGCATTTTGCACCAGCTGCAGACGTGCAAGTGAGGACTGGCTGACTCCAAGATAGAGAGAATTACAGTAATCCAGCCGTGATGAAATGAAGGCATGGATTACTGTTTCAAACTGCTGCCGTGAAATAATAGGTTTCACCTTTGCCAATTTTCTTAAATGATAAAAACCAGATTTTACTGTGGCCCTTATTTGACTCTCGAGCTTAAAATCACTGTCCATCTTAAAACCAAGGTTTGTAATTGTAGATTTTGCGTACAGGGAGACCTCGACTTACGAACGAGTTCCGGACCTACGGACAGTTCGTAGACGTAAGTCGAAGATCAGAACACGTGTCGTTCATAAGTCCGGATTTCGTCTGTAACTCGAAACTCAGAGCACATGGCCGTTCGTAAGTCCGGATTTTGTCTGTAAGTCGAAACTCAGAGCACATGGCATTCGTTCGGAGCACGTTCGTAAGTCCGGGTTGCCGTAGGTCGAGGGCGCTGTAAGTCGAGGGTTCCCTGTACATTGTCAGGGGGTCTAAGTCAACTGGAGGGCTCGAACAAGCTCCACTAGGTCCAAAAACAAGTACCTCAGTCTTTTTCTTTTTTCTTTTTCATTAAAATGCAGGAAGTTTAGGGCCATCCAAGCTTTATGTTCTCTTTGACAGTTCTCTGTCAATGGACAGTCATTGTAAACTGTTAGTTCGCAACTGTTTTTATCATTTAAGGAACATTTCAAAGCTGCAAGCTATTTTATCTCAAACAGAGTTAGAAATGATTGTCCATGCTTTTATTTCTTCTCAATTGGATTATTGCAACGGCCTTTTAGTAGGGATAAGTAAATCCACCATGGCTTCTCTTCAGTCTGTGCAAAATGCTGCAGGCTTTTAACTAGAAAGCGCAGAACAGATCATATATCTCCTGTTCTGTCCTCTCTTCACTGGCTTCCAATATATTTTAGGGCTCATTTTAAAATGCTGGTTTTAACTTTTAAAGCACTCCATGGTGAGACTCCCAAATATATTTTGGACCTTTTGAAGCCACTCTGTCAATCTAGAAATCTGAGGTCTTCCAATCAGTTGCTGCTGTCAGTTCCTAGAACTCATTTTAAAACCCATGGTGATAGAGCATTTCAAGTGGTGGCACCGAGGCTCTGGAACGAGTCAATTGATGCATTAAAAAGTCTTAAGACTTATCTCTTCAAACAGGCTTATGGTTAATTGTGCTTATTGATCTTAGAGTTTATCATGTGTAACCTTTTTGTACAGCACTTTGAGAGTTTATGATTTTATTATGTGTATTCCTTTTTGTAAAGCACTTTGTGATTTTTATGTCTGTGAAAGGTGCTATATAAATAAAGTTGACTTTACTTTACTTACTTTATTTCTCTAAAGAAATAAATCTTGCTTTTTTCAATTCATGTCTGTCCCTTGGAGTTGTGCCTTCTGCTTTTAAACATGCAACAGTCCGCCCCCTTCTCAAAAAAACAAATCTTGATCCCTTGGTTTTATCTAATTTTAGACCCATTTCTAATTTACCCTTCCTCTCCAAAGTTTTAGAAAAAATCGTTCTCATGCAAATTCAGCCTTTTTTGGAAAAAAGCACACTCCTTGATAAATTTCAATCTGGTTTTAGATCCCGGCATAGCACAGAATCTGCATTACTGAGAGTTCATAACGACATAGCTCAGTCAGTTGACTCTGGATGCCCAGTAGCTCTGGTGCTTCTCGACCTCACAGTGACCTTTGACACTGTGGACCACTCTGTCCTTCTGTCTCGCCTCCATGATCTTGTTGGGATTCGTGGCACGGCCCTGAAGTGGTTCACGTCCTATTTATCTGACAGGACTTTCTCTATCTTGCTCAATGGCTACTCTTCCTCTACAGCCCCTCTTCTGTGTGGGGTGCCCCAGGGTTCCATTTTGGGCCCTCTGCTCTTTTCCTTGTACCTGTTGCCACTTGGATCTATTATAAGACAACACAATGTCAACTTTCATTTTTATGCAGATGATTTGCAGATCTATTTACCATTAAGGCCTGGATCCAGTAACCCAATGTGTTCTCTCTTTGACTGCATCTCTGAAATCAAACATTGGCTAAACAATAACTTCCTATTTTTAAATGACAGTAAAACAGAATGGATTTTATTTGGTAACAAAGATGCAACTGGCCTGGGAAATGTGAACATTAACTTCAGTGACAGTGTGAAAAACCTTGGAGTGACCTTTGATAAGGCTTTACATTTTGACAAACACATCGCCTCTGTTGTCCGGTCTGGATTTTTTTATTTACGTCTTTTAAAAAAGGTCAAACCCTTTTTAAACCGTTGTGACTTGGAGAAGGCTGTTCATGCTTTTATCAGTTCTAGGCTCGATTATTGTAACGCTCTGTATGTTGGTGTGCCTCAGTCAACACTGAGCCGCCTCCAGCTTGTTCAGAATGCAGCAGCTCGCCTTTTAACCAACACGACCACATCACACCTGTTTTATTCTCACTACATTGGCTTCCTGTCCGTTTTAGGATAGATTTTAAACTTTTATTATTTGTTTTTAAAGCTCTGAATGGCCTCGCTCCTCCTTTTATAACAGAGTTGTTAAGTTTCCCCGCCCGCTCCAGCATATCTGTCAAGTCTCCCGTTTTGGCCGGGAAACTACCGTATTTTACCCCTCTTTCCCGTCGTGATCCCGAATTATTATTTTCCCGGAAATCTCCCGTATTATAATATTATTTTTAAAAAAAATTAAAAAAAAACATTCCGGTGCCTCTGTCACTAGCCTCGCGAGAACTGCCACCTGCAGTCGCCTCGGTGGCAGTTCTCGCGATGTTAGGGCTGGCGCGG
>JBBPBX010022786.1:0-10246 GCA_038048925.1 Garcialebias charrua
ATAAAAGTGACCCATTTGGATGACCACCAGCCTGATCAAGAAAGGTCATCAAAGACTCTACTTCCTCAGACGACTGAGACGTGCTGGTCTGAGCAGCCCAGTTCTCACCTCGTTCTACAGGTGTGCAGTGGAAAGCGTCCTGTGCTCCAGCATCAACGTGTGGCATGGAGGCTGCACAGTTGCAGAGAGGAAAGCTCTACAGAGAGTGGTGAAGGCTGCACAGAAGTCTGTTGGAGTCAGTCTCCCCACCATCACAGACATTTACACCTCCAGATGCAGGAAAAGAGCCACCTGCATCATGAAAGACCTCACTCACCCAGCACACTCACTCTTTGCCCCACTCCCCTCAGGACGGAGGTTGAGGAGCATCAAATGTAGAACCACTAGACTGAGGAACAGCTTCTACCCTGAGGCTGTTAGACTCATGAATGAATAAATAAAAATAAAATAAAAATAAACACTGCAAAATATCACATCATGCTGATGCTGATCTGTTTTCTTGTTGCTGTGTTCATCTGTGACCATCTGCTCATACAGACTCATGTTCGTGCTGCTGTTTATAATGATGTTTTTCCACTATATTAGGGCTTAGTGTATTACTAGTTGATGTTTTTCTTAGTTAATTCTAGATGTTATTACTGTTTTTCTCTTGCATTTGTTGTTGGATGTAACTGGGACCCCGTGTACATAATCTCGTTTTCATCACATGTACCACATGCGGTGCAAATGACAATAAAGACTCTCTGACTCTGATATATATATATATATATATATATATATATATATATATAATATATATATATATATATATTTATCTTTTGGAAACCTTTAAAACAAAAACGTGATATCTGGGAGTGTGTACACAAAAACATTGTCTGAATGAGGTCCATGTTATTTTATTCATATACTGTGATTTAGTGAGTTTATTGAAGTTATTTTGTACTGACTGAACTGCACATAACTGTTATAACAAAGCAAAAATAAAAAGGCAACAGTTGAAACTAAGGAGCCTTGTTGCCTTCTTAAGCTGAGCATTCAGAAAAAATGTTACACTCACTATTATTGATCTTATTTCAAAGAAGTGGTGAGGCATTTTCTGTTAGTTTGTATGCAGCAAAGTACAAGGGTGACAGCGCCAAGATGGCTGCCCTAAATCCTGCGCCGGAGCGGGCTATGCTTGGTCTACTATATATAATGCCTATGTTCGTAACGGAGCTACATCTGCAGTGGTCTGATTCTACTCTTACATATTAGCAACACCACAACACTCTCATTCGTTAGTTCAAACATAAAAAGACAGGAATGCTTTAAAAGCATCAATATCAGCTCCTCTCTGACAGCTTGGTGGGAGTTTCTTAAAATGACAGTCTTCACTATCCATGCAGACGTACCCATCTGGAACAACCCTGACATTCTACAACAGAATAATATAAATTTCCCAGGTTGGAAGTGTAAAGGAATAGAATATTTGGAACATATATATGAGGAAATAGACCATACATGTATCAGTGACGTGCGGTGAGGTTCATGGTGAGGCACTGCACAGTTTTTTTTCACATGTACAATAAAAAACAGACAAAAAATGTTCTCCACGTTTTGGCTTCTGTCTGCCATAGCTTCTTCAGCGCTTTGAATGCTTTGGATAGCGTTATTTTCTTCTTTTATAATACATGAACCCTACAGAGTAGTTTATTCGCCATTTGATTGGCAGCAGTTAACAGGTTGTGTTTTTTTCATTCAACCTTTGTTTAGTCAGGTAAATCTTATTGAGCCTCGTGGGCTCATTTACAAAAGCGACCTGCTAAAACTAAAGATTGATGACAACAGCAATGGTAGAATTTCCGCACAGCTCAGACCCCTAATATGTTGGTGTAATGACGAATATATTTCAAAATGGAAGAATTTGGAAATAGGTAGGAAGGACATGGAAGTTAGAAATTTAATAGTGGACAGAACACTTTTAGGGAATTTAAATAAACTAGATTCAATAACTAAGACTACAATCGAAATATGGAACACAGTAATATATCATTATAAATTAGGAAAGGAAATAAGGAGTCTGAGCTGGTTTGCTTGGGACTCAAGGTTTAAACTGAGTATCTATGACAAAGGTTTTAAACAATGGGCATATAAAGGTATCACAGCAATTTGTAAACTGACTGAAAAGGGCAAACTGCTAAGTTTTAATAAATTAAAGATAAAATTTGGACTGGAGACTCATGATCAGTATAAATACATGCAGATAAAAGACTACTATGAGAAAGAGGTAAAAACCAGTAAGTAAAGTAATTGAGATATTCCACAAATCCTATGAAGGAAAGAAATTCAGAGTGATTTTGGCACTACAGTATACCAGGGATTAATGTCAGGCAGGAAGATATCCACTATGTATATTAAAGAAAAATGGGAAGGGGAACTGAATGAACAAGTGAGAAGGAATGGTTTGGAATATGTAAAACACAGTGCACAGCCACCAGCTCCCGTGTCTGGAGGGAATTTACATGGAAACATATAGTTCGATTTTTCATAACCCCAAAGATTAAGACCAGGGTGACCACCCATCTAGCCATGCTGGAGACTCTGTGGCCAGATTGAAGTAGGTCACACACACATATTCTGGTCCTGTCAAAAGTTAACAACATACTGGCATAATGTATGTCTTACCCTGAAAAATATATTAGGATATGGAATACCCAGTTCGTGTAAAACACTCTACCTGGGTAGCCTTACACAAGACATAATTCTAAAAGAGGATGAATACTTATTAAAAATATTACTTTCAGCTACAAAAAAGGCCATCACAAGACTATGGTATAAACAGGAACCACCGACTGTGGAACAGTGGCTGAGCATTGTGGAAGAGATCTTTGTGATGGAGAAAATTACACATAGATTAAGACTGCAGGAGGGTAAATTTGATGTAAAATGGGAAAAATGGAATAACTATAAATGTAAGGAGGACGCCACCATAGTAACCATTTAAATATGTGACATTGAAGACGAATATTTGTATATAGGAAGAATGTACTAATACCTCTCCGCTGTTTCTGTTCCGTTTTGAAAAAATGCTTAATAAAAGATAAGTTAAAAAAAAAAAATCTTATTGAGCCTCGTGGGCTCATTTACAAAAGCGACCTGCTAAAACTAAAGATTGATGACAACAGCAATGGTAGAATTTCCTTAAACAATAAACAATAGAAAAACAACTCATATCAGATATCTTTACACATACTGTACAATTATTATTATTATTTCAATACAGGGAGTTGAATTGTGGATTGGTTTGGGAAATGATGTTAAAGATGTAAACTCTGTGCTTATGTTTAAAAAATTATCAAAACTAAATTATCAAAATACTAAAACTTTCAGTTAAGTGTTTAATGTTCTAGATATTAGTAGATTGTGAAAAGTTACTCTTTTCGCTCTGTTACTTATAGATAATTATTGTTTTAATTGATTGTTTGAACTTGTTTTGTTTTTGAAAAAAGGGGCAGATAAAATAAGATTTCTTCTTCTTTCTGCCACCTTTCATTTTATGTATTCTTTCATATAATATGTCATATGTTTTTTCTTTTTCTTCTGGTTTTCAATGTAAAATTAATAAATAAATTTAAAAAAATTAAAGAAGTCCATGCGCCACACCTTCTGAACAAAGGCGTCAATTACTTTTTTGTAGAAGTCTTTCTTGTTGGCTTTCAGTTTTAAAAGTCTCTCTGTCTCGATAGAGATCAGAAGAAAGCCTTCCTTGATCAGAAATGTAATCCTCTATTACGAAATATAGCCAATCAGGAGAAAAAAAATAACTGAATCACTGCACTTAACTTTCCTTACATCAAATTGTAGTGCGCTGTCACGTCTGCAGCGGAGCAGAGCAGGTGCAAGCAGAATCCCTGGGCTCACTAGCCCCGCCTCCTTGATGAGGCTTGCCTCACATGGCCACTTTTCACAGCCGTTTTATGATCGCTGGGCACAAGAAATGCGTTAAGCCCCCGGCAGAGCTCAGCGTACAGGCAGTACGCCACACTACGTCGTACGTAACAGGACAGACATAGTAAGCACAGGTGAATCACATACACGCCAAAAGAGGGTGGAGAGTACATGGAGCTTAGCCAACACCCAGGGCTTTGGTGAGGGCCCGAATAGCATAATTGAAGATTATAACGTCACAGATGTGAATAACCTAATTTGAGATTGTTGTTTTTTTGGAGTCAGATTATGCTGGTGGTCGTAGCCCAGACTGTGAATCTCATTAGTTTTGTGTTTTGGTAGTGTTAATTATCCCTTGTGTAGGAATACTGGTTGATTGAACAATTCATTCGGACACCGCTACCGGTGTATGAATGTGTGTTTGAATGGGTGGATGGTTGGTATTGTAAAGCGCTTTGGGGCCCCTCATAGGAGGCTCCATTTACCATTTATTTATTTACCATGCTAAATTGGAACAGCTGATGTGTTCCACCAGGATGGGGCACACAGATGAAACCTTAGGAATTGACTGGAGCCGCTTGAAGCAGACTGCCTATGACATCAACAGTAGGTGGTATCCCATAAGTATTATGGGGATACTAAAAGAGGGAATGAAGTATTTTATATCTTCTAATAACATTTTATATATTTTTTACAAGCTTTTGAACATTTAGGCAAATGTGTGTGTGTGTCTTTATTTAGCACTTTTAAAGGTCTACACTTAGTTTAGAAGAACCATTGCTTACTTTATGTTTTAAATACATATAATCTCACAAGTAGTATATTAAGTTTATAAGCTCACATTTCATATAATAACATGTTAATCAAACATTATGAGTGCACTTGGCGCAGGTAAGATAATATCTGCTCACTTCTGGTCAGTAGGAGAAAGCGCTTCTTTTTTCTCTGAGCAGAACACAGCACAGGACATCACATCCCGTGTAGGCCTTAAGCCTAAACATTTACCAACCTATAAATCACAACACATAAGAAACTTTATAATTAATACAAGTGATTAACATTAGTCATTCATAGGTCTAACACTAGGAAACACTAAATAGAGTAGACAAGCAGTATAAACTCAGCAGAAGGAGTGAAGCCAAACACTGATATTAACTGGTTCTCTTGCTGGGTCATAAATTCATCTTATCTAAAATATTCCAAGGATGTCTGAGAAGGCTCCAGGTTACCATAATAACCTCAGGGCTGTCCAGGAGTGGATGATCTGAGATTCATACATTTGAACCATGTTGGCGGAGGTGTTAACTCTATAAAAGGCATTCACGCCTCGATCTGGTCAGACGAGCAAAACCCGTAGGCAACACAGAAGAACGGTTTGTGTGTCATTTTGCTCCAATTATATGCATATAATTAACTTTGTTATTTCTCTGAATATCTGTAACTCTGTTGTCCAATAAATTTTTTGAACTAAGGGACGTCTAGCTCAGTGTCTGGCTGGTCTGAATCACGTCAAAATTCCTTCAACAGGGTGTTACTTCTCTGAAAGGGCATTTGGAACTGGACGACGACAACGTTGTGTTTTTCCTTATTTTTCTAAGTCTTCCTTTCTTTTCAAGGACCGAGTGCATGGTGGACTTGAATCCTTGTTTTAAAGGAAATAACTGTTTTACAGGGACCGAGTTGTGGACTTGAATCCTTGGTTTTAAAAGAAATCTTTTAATAAAAGTGTTTAATAAAATATTGTATACTGCTCAGTCTGTGTTCTGGTGCATCTTCTAACTTTTAAGACAAGAGCTCCACCTGCTGGTCACACTAGCAATAACAGCTTGTAATTAGGTAACGGTTGAACACAGAGGCCTCCACCCTGTTGAATGATGGACAAATGTGCACATCCTTGATTTTCATTCATTCAACCTTTATTTAGTCAGGTAAATCTTATTGAGCTTCGAGGGCTCATTTACGAAAGCGACCTGCTACAAACTAAAGAATGATGAACAGCAATGGTACAAGTACATTAAACAATAGACAAAAGAAAAAGAAAAAGTAGCAAAAACTAGCAAACATTATAAGGTAGATGTACAAAATCAAAAACAGGAACAAATCAGCATTGGTTTTTGCCAGGATTCCAACAGATTCTGAAAATCATTTAGAGAGGTCAGGGCCGAGAGCTTCAGATCTTTTTGTAAGATATTCCATGAAGCAGGAGCAGAGTAGGAGAAGGCCCTTTTTCCAAGTTCAGTCCTCACTGACGGAACACTGCAGGTAATCATGTCCTGAGAGCGCACACTGTAGCTGCACTCACGAAAAGACATGTAGGAGGAGATGTATGAGGGCAGCAGACCAAGAAGTGATTTAAAGATGAAGATGTACCAGTGGAAGAGTCTGCGTGAGGTTAATGATGTCCAGTTAACCAGTGAATACAGGGTGCAGTGGTGGGTACGATAATCACAGCCAGTTATGAATCTTAGTGCACCATGATAGACAACATCCAACATCCGCAGGGTGCTTGTAGGAGCATTCATGTAGATAATAATAATTAATAATAATTTGTCACATTTGTCATCTGTGTATGTTTCCCATACTTGACAGACGAAATTGGTCTTCTGCCTTTAACCCAACCACCACCAGGTGGTGCAGCGAGCAGCCGTAGTCAGCGCTCGGGGAGCTGGAGAATTAGATGTGCACTGACACCCCAAGGTGTGTAGTGGCAGGGGCCGGGGCGCGAACCCGCGTCCTTCGGTTTCCAAGTCAAAAGCCTTAGCCACTACACCATCTTGTCACCGTAATCAATGGAGGGAAGGAAAGTCACAGATACAAGGCGTATCCTAGCATTCAGTGTTGGACATGATCTATTTCTGAAAAAGAAACCCAGTTTTACTTTAAGTTTCTTCACTAGGTTTTCCACGTGGAGTTTAAAAGAGAGATGTGAATCGACCAGGATACCCAAATATTTATATGAGTCAACAAACTCAATAGGGACACCATTTGATGATAAAATCAGAGGAAGATCTGCTGGGACCGACTTCCTACTTGAAAAAAACATCCCTTTTGTTTTATCAGCATTTAGGACAAGTTTGAGACGGAACAAATCTGACTGGATGATGTCAAAAGCGGATTGCAGTAACTGGAAAGCCTTAGCTACTGTTTTAGCTTGGCAATAAACAACTGTATCATCAGCATAGAAATGTAAGGATGCATCAGGGATGCTCTGACCTACATTAGCTATGTAGATTGTAAAGAGGGTTGGTCCTAAAACTGAGCCTTGTGGTACACCATTTTTAACTGTTAAATAGCTGGAAGAAGTACCGTTATGTTGAACACATTGCCTCCGATTGGAAAAATAGTTAGAAAACCAACCGATTGTGTGATCAGAGAAACCGATTTCTGAGAGCTTATGACACAGGATGTTATGGTCCACAGTGTCAAAAGCTTTAGACAAGTCTAAGAAAAGTGCAGCACAATAATTCTTAGCATCCAATGCTTCAACAACGTCATTAAGAACCTTCAGAGAAGCAGTTGTTGTGCTGTGTTTTTTCCTGAAACCAGATTGATGAAGAGGTAAAATGTTAAATGAGTCCAGATAATTTTTGATCTGAGAGTTTATCAGTTTTTCTAGGATCTTGGATAAAATGCAAAGTTTAGAGATTGGTCGATAGTTGTTCAGTGAGGTAGGGTCACCTCCCTTCAGCAGAGGAAGAACGAAGGCTGTTTTCCAAGCATCCGGGATGGTGTTTTGGCTTATGGACAGATTAAAGATGTGGGTCACGGGGACTGTGATGATATGAGCAGCCAGCCTTAAGAAATAAGGTGGAAGTTCATCTGGACCTGCAGATTTTTTAGGATCAAGGTCTTTTAACAGTTTATTTACCTCACTGACTGAGAACGGAGAAAAAGAGAAGGTGTGATTAACTGAGGATTTACTTGTAGGAGGGATTTGATTTGTAGAAGTTTGATTATTAGATGAAGTGGCCGTTTTTCCATTTGTAACTGTGTCAAATAATGAACTAGAAGCAACAAAATGTTTGTTGAAACAGTTCAGGATCTCGTGCTTATTTGACACAGGAACAGAGTCAACAAGAAGTTGTGATGGGAGGTCAGATGATTGGGGGGTGCCTGAGAGAGATTTGATGGTTTTCCAGAATTTTTTTGGGTCGTTTAGATTTTTGGAGGTCTGAGATAAGAAGTAATTACGTTTTGCGGCTTTGATGGCAGTTGTGCATTTATTCCTCAGCTGCCGAAATTTCAACCAATCAGAGTCTGAGTGCGATTTTCTTGCAGCGGCCCAAAGATGATCTCTCCTGTGCAGGAGGTCAGCTAGTTCAGGAGTAAACCAGGGGCTGTCACGGCCCTTTATCCTGAACTGCCGGAAAGGAGCGTGTTTGTTTACAAAGAAAATGAAACTATTATGAAAATAGTTCCAAGCGGTGTTCACGTCGTTGATTAGTAGAATACGTTGCCAATCAAAGTGGGATAGATCCCAAAGGAATGACTGTTCACAGAAACGTTTCAAATCCCTTTTTTGAATTATTCTGGGCTTAGCAGGTGGAAGTTTAGTAGATCTAAGAGCTGCTATTACAGAATGATCACTCAAAATGTTAGCAAATACACCTGTACCAGGAAATTTATGAGGTGCATTTGTGAAAAACAGATCTAAGGTGGAAGATTTTTCGGGACATTTTTTGTTTGGTCTGGTGGGAGAATCGATAAGTTGTGTTAGATTGAGAGATAGGCAACATTCCTTGAATTTATCGCAGAGGGGGGTCGACTCCAATCAATGTTGAAATCTCCTACCATAACAATCTCATTGTGTTTTAAATTTCCTATGAATTCAGTCAGGGAGGACAGAGCTTCAGGTGTTGCGGAGGGGGGACGATAACAACCTACAACAGTTATGATCTGACCTCCCTTCAAATTGATGTTCACAGCTAAAGCCTCAAACTGGTTTGCGAGTGTTTTTTAGACGTAATTTTGGCAGCCAAAGAGTCTCTGATGTAAATAGCGACTCCACCTCCCCTATTATTACGATCACAACGATAGATCTTAAATTCATTGATTGCCAGGTCATTTTTCAAAACAGATTTGTTGAGCCAAGTTTCAGAGATAACGATCACATCTGCCCCAGAAGAACGGATTAGGATTTTCAGTTCATCAAGTTTTTTTAGGAGGCTACGAGCATTTACATGCAGGAAATGGAGACCTGAATTATTTTTAAACTCACTGGGAGTACTGTAGTTAATGGATGGACCTGGGTTGGGCTGAATCCCTGAGATCAATAACAACATTAATATCAGACATTTACTTGACTTCTTTGTCACTGATGTGTAATTACAGGAATTAACAGTGTGACATTTTGTACCCATAATTGAACCATGAGAAACATTGATGAAGACACGATCATTCAGAACCCAAAAACAATGAAAGTTGCAGTGATGGGCAGATCCAGATGTGTTGATAAGATTCAGTGATTCCAGGTAGTCTGAGAACTGAAAATAATGACAGTGATATGAATGATGCAGAAAAGACTCAGACCATAAAGCGTCACAAATTAGGTGGGCAAACAGATCCGTTGTGGAGGCCCAACTACAGTTTATGTGAGGGGGGATCCAGCCCCTCTGTGAATATGAGTGGATGTGGCCATGGTAAACACAAGCTGGATCCAGAATCAACAGGTAGAAACAAGCAATTTGCAGCAAACAGCAGAGTGTGGTGCCAGAAAAGCCTCCTAAAATTAAAGGCATGATTTATATACTGATAGAGAGGAACGTATAGTATGGCAGTGAGAAACCATCCATCATGAAACAGGGGCGGAGATCTCCGTGTCCAACTGCCCCCATCTTGTTAGTATCACTCAGCCCTCTGCGAATAACAAGCAGCCATCAGAGCACTAATAATCAATTGTTAGGCTGATGGTCCTCGTTTATCATGTGAACAGCTAGTTCTGGTTGTTGATGGTGCTATTTATAAAACAGAGTTTATTACACCCTGATGCATGCTCAATAATCCAGGTAGAAAAATCTAAAAAAGCTAAGTCTGGTCCTCTGGACATTCAAAAGTAAGAGTTTATTACAGCTCCTCAGACTAATCTTTTGGATTAAAGACGAAACGTTTCAACAAGGAACAATCTGTCCAGAAGACCTGGCTCAGCCTGGTTAGAAAAGCTGATAAAGTTGAAGACCTTGTGTATTTTATGATAATTGTGTATTAAATGATATCTCGGCTTGCCATACTGCTGTTACTCTCGCTGCAGTGCTAGTGCTGTATGAAATAGAACTGGGGATAATATGACGTTAACGTTGTAGACACATAGCCCTCCTTGGAG